>PVKV010036997.1:0-15215 GCA_004027835.1 Alouatta palliata
AAGCAATTCTCCTGCCTCAGCCTCCCGAGTAGCTGGGACTACAGGCACATGCCACCATGCCCAGCTAATTTTTGTATTTTTAGTAGAGACGGGGTTTCACCATGTTGACCAGGATGGTCTCGATCTCTTGACCTCGTGATCCACCTGCCTCGGCCTCCCAAAGTGCTGGGATTACAGGCGTGAGCCACCGCGCCCGGCCTGAATTTTTAAGATTGTAAGTGGACTATGTTAGTAGTTTTGAAACAGGATGTCTGTATTCAGCATTCAGTAATGCTAAAATCCATTTCAGCATGTAATTTGTATGTTTTTCTCCTTTGCTGACTAAAATAAAATAACTGGTGGTTTGCTAACTAAAAAATAAATGGCGACCAAATATGTTAGCTGCAGCAAATGTATTCTTACAGGTCTGCGGGAATCTCAATTCTTGCCTCCTCAAAAGAAAGAAATCAGCCAAGGAACATAAGGCAGAATGAGAGACAAAGCAAGTTTTTCAGTAGGAGTGAAAGTTTATTAAAAAGCTTTAGAGCAGGAAGGAAAGAACATACACTTGCAAGAGGGCCAAGGAGGCAACTTGAAAGACAAGCACAGGGTTGGTCCTTTTGATTTGGGGTTTTATATATTGGCATACTTCTGGGATCTTGCATTACTTCTCCCCGCTCCTGAGATCTTATCAGGAAGCTGCTGATCACCAGTTTCAGGTACTTTCTATCTATTAGAAGACTGCCTTTCCCTGGTGCTGGTTGTGACCAGTTATTATTTAGAGAGACATTTAACAACCTCCTGACCATCACCTGATGGTCACCGGTCATTCCTGGTGTGTGTTAGTGGGAGCCCTCTCCTGCCCTGTTGAGACCTGACTAGCTACCTACTGTGACAGTTTTATTAGTGGACTCTTCATTAGTTTATTGAAGGAGTGGCCCAATGTCCCATGGGACATTGTCATCCAATGGATTCTGTCATCTTACATAATAAACCTGTTCTAATATGCTTACTTATTTAAGTTTTCTGAAATGTTTCTTTATACTCTTCTAATACAGTCATGAAATTTTTTAAGCACAGTTAGTATAGTCCACAGATGATTCATGTCTTCAAGAAACCATTCTATAAATGTATTAGGGTAAACTCCTTGTCAACAAAACTGACAAAATTTGTTACATCATCTCAGACTCGTTTACTCACCCATCAGAAAGACATAAATAAGTATATAAAATTTTTGAAAAAATAATATGAAAGCATGAATTTGATAGATATCCTTCCAGCACATGTTGTTATATATATCCCATAAATATGTATATTCAAACAAATGTTATTTTATATTTGCTATTAAATTGACATAAGCCCTATGACATTCATTCATTCCACATAAATTGTGTTATGCATAAGAAACTGACGCTGGGAAAACAGCAGACAGCAACACAGACAAATCTCTCTACTTTCATGCACCTTACACTGAACTGAGCAATAGTCCATTAAAAGTGATTAACATGTGCAGCATAATACATGCCGGTAAGTACAAAAGAGAAAACCAGTTGTGAGGGAGTAGTGTTTCTAGGGAAGTTTTCAGTGAAATCGTGTTTCCAGGCAAATTAGTGTTACCAGGGAAGGTTTTAGTCAAAAGATGACATTTACAACAATCCTTGGATGAGCTGAGAGAATGGTCCTTGTAGATATCTGGGGCAAAGTGTGTTGTGGTCAGAAGAAACAGGAAGTAAGATAACCCTGAGGAAGGAGTGGTTAAAAGAGCAAATGAGGCCAGTGTGTCAATCCTGGGATGAGCAGCAGGGAAGGCCATAGGAGAGAAGGGTCAGTGAGGTAATGCAAAACCATGTTTCCTAGCAGGCTGTGGGTCATTGTAAGATGTATATACACAACTTGGGGACCTTACCCCAAGTGAGATGAAAAAAAAATACCTAAGTAGGTATTACATGGACAAGTGAGATTATCTGACAGTAGTTAAGAGGATCTCATTTATTCTGTGTTGGAAAAGATTATAGGGCAGAAATGAGGAACTATTAAGGTCATGAAATAATCCAGGTATGGATCCACAGGTTAGCAGTGACAGGATTAAGAAACCAGCACTGGCTATCGTGTTATAGCCGGACTGCAGCTGCTGGGGCACAAAGCCAATGGCACTCTTTGAGATTGCTCAACACAGCAGCTGTGTGACGAGTGGCTACACAGATTGTTCTACAGTGTGATTTGTTGCTAATATTAAGTTTTTTAGAACTACTCATGTTGATTCCTAAAACTCCAGTTCGTTTCTTAAATGACTGAATATTATTCCATGGGATGGATGGATCTATCTATGTCTCTATCTGTCTATCCATCTACATTTGTGTATACTGAATATTATTCCATGGAATGGATGGATCTATCTATCTCTATATCTATCTATCTATCTACATTTGTGTATATATAATATAGACATGTATACAAACAAACTTGGTAAATATTACATAAATATTACGTTATATTATAATAATAGTTAAATGAGTGGCTTCTAGAGCATATTGAGAGTAATTTGAATCTTGGCTTCATTTCTGACTAGTTTTGTGATCTTAAACAATTTGCATAATTAAACTTTGTATCAGTTTTCTTATCTTCAGAATGGGATTAATAATACCTGCTTTCTTTTCAAGGTTTTATAAAGATTAAATAACTTAATACAAGTAAAGTAAAAAATGCAATTTTTTAAAGAAATGCAATTGCTTAATTGGACTAGATGCTATTATTATTATCATTATTATTATTATTATTCCACTGATGGTGGTGTTATTTGTGTATACCCTCTTGGATGGGCTTCTGTATTATCAATTTTTCACTATGCTAAACAACACTGCCATAAACAGTCTTTATAAGTGGCAATAAACATTTTATACGGTTTTGAACAAGATGTTTCTCCTGGGTATAAATTCATATATATTCTATGCCACAGGGTAGGTCTATCTTCAATTTTCTCAATCCTGTAAAATTGTTCTTCAATATAGTTGTAATTGTTTATACTCATACCAACAGTGTGTAAGACTTCAAACTTAAACTGCAGCATTACCAGCATTTGGTATTGTCTCACTTGGCACCACAAGATGGTAACCCACTGTCGTGTTTCCATAAATAGAAGTAAGGCCAAACACCTTTGCAACTTCTTGTGTCTTCTATTCAGAAATGTCTTCTATTTATACATTTAGCTTATTTTTTATTATTTATGAATAAATTTTTATATATTACAATTGTCATTTCAACATTTTATTTATGTTATAAACATCTACTAAGTTTCTGTGGTTTGTCATTTAACTATGTTTACATTGTTATGCTATAGAACAGATTTGAGCTATAAGTAAAGAAAGTAATAACATTAGAGTATTATATTTTTCCTGTATTTTAAATTTTAACTCACCTCAGATTCATATCTGTCTATAGAGTCATGTATTTATTTATTTTATCTAATTTAACTTTTGGAGAAATATAATTTTATACCCTGTTTACAGAATAGTCTATTTCTTATCTAATATGAAATGCGATATCATCAAATTCCCAAATGTGTTAATTCTATTTCTGTACTCCTGGTCTGTTTCATTTATCTGCTCATTGATTAACTCACTGGTTAACTCCTTTGTTAGTATGTCAATCCCAAATATTTTAATTGGTATGGTTTAATTAATAAGTTATGGACCTGGTACACCTTTTTTTTCTGAATTATCTCAAGTTTTCAGGTGACCATAGTCTCAATATTCCTTATATATTTATTTCTTCCTATTTTTTTTGTTCTCATCACTGGATTTTCTAGTTTAGAGTGCCAGCTACTCTTGCTTTTTAATATATCAGTTGGGTATTTCCCTGTGAACAATGTCGACAACAAAACTAACATGATTGACAAGTACAAGTCAATTTGTTTAAAGCATATAAAAGGGTTTACACATTTTACAAAAGGCCAGAAGATTAGGCTGAGGAATAATTAGGATCAAAGAGATCTCCAAAAAGACAAGAAATCTGAAGCAGAAAACCTGTGACTGAGACAGCTTGAGAAACAGGCTGTTGAGCCTCTGCCTCTGCCAGTCTCACCAGGCCTGGTGAGATATGTTCCATCATGTCCTTTATTTCCTGTACCATGTGCTTGAAGTCTGGTCTCATGGAAGAGCATGTTCTTTGCTGGTCTTTGGCTTCATTCTGTCTTTCTGGCTTTAGTAGCTGGTAGAAGAAGGATTCAGCACCTTCTGTAGCTTCTGTTGCTTCTCTGCAGGAGGGTTGAGGATGAGGGAGAGCTCAAATGGGACCTTCCAAAGATTTTGTTGTGGCAAATGAACTTCATTTTGTCTTTTGAAATTCAATATCCTGTTTCAGATCCTCTGCACAGAGTCAGGAATGCATTTTACATAGTTGGAGATATAACCTGGATTTCAGATTCTATCCTGTTTTTATCCACCTTCTGTCTACTTTATTTACAAACACTAAAAAATTTCTCTACTCTGCAACTTCCTCCATAGTTAGTGTTACCAATTTTACAACCTCTCATCTTCACTCATGTGGACTTCTGAAATAGTCTTTGAACTGGCCTTTGTGCTTTCATTCTTCTTTATTCTGAAACCCATTTTCCACACAGCCTTCAAAATGCCATTTTAAAAATGCAAACGCATCCTATCATTCTCCAATTTTTAATATTCCTATGTCTTCCAATTTCACTACAAATAAAACTCTAACTCTTCTGTGACATGCATCAGCTGGACTGTGACCCATCTCTCTCGGTTTTAGCCTTGCTCAGACCAATCTTGACAGAAAACAGGGTCACCTGTTTTCTGCTCAGGTCCTTTGTTCTTCCTCTGGCCTCTGCTTGAGTAACTCTCCCACCTCATCTTTGCCCACCTGGTTCCTCCTCATTATTCAGGCTATAATTCAAGTATCTTTTCCTTTGAGACACCTGGCTATCCAGTCGAACGGTGTCCATTTTCTCACCCAAGTTACTCTCCATCACATTACTCTTAATGTTATTGTTCAATCATTTATTATGACATGAAGTAATTTTATGTTCTATATTCTTACGCTGTGTATCTCTCACACACTGGAGTTTAAACTACAAAAGAGTAGAGGCTTGTGCAACAACATTTTTATGAGTAGTGTTAATGTCTGAAGTAGTTGCTACTACTTAGAAAGCACTCATTAATGCTATGTTGAATGAATAAATGAATGAATAAATGAATGAATGAATGAATGTCTGGAGCCTGATTCTTATGCTTCTGTTATGGGCAACCCTTGTCTTTGTTGACACTGTTTATTTGGCATTACCCTTTTCAGCTGATAGTTCCACTAACAGACCCCACCGAAACTCAGAAAAGAATCATAGAGGAGAAAAAGGCATAATTTGTTCTTATGTCACTCTCCCTTCCCCTATTATATTTTGATACAAGTAGCAAGGAATTTCTGACAATCGTGTTTATTTATTTATCTTTCTTTTTTTCTGACAGTACTCCTTATTCTGTTCAGAGCTAGGTTGACTGCCTTGACAGACTATGCCAGAATGTTATTTTTCTTTCTTAGCTGTGATTTTTTTATTTTTTAATTTCACAGCCTGCAGTTTTGCTCCTGTTTATTTGGCTGTTTGATTTTTTTTTTTTTTTTGCCTTTGTATGAATTTCAGCAGTTATTGGAAGAAGAAAGTTCAATCTGTTTCATTTGACCATCTGTTGATAGAATCTCAAATTTTCTTTTGAAGTTTAAAAGATTTTAAAACTGAAGACATTTCACTATATGAGAGAGTGTGTGTGTTCATATGGATGGAAATAATCTTGAGAGAACATAACTCAAAACATTAGTAGTCATTTTCAGATAATAGAATTGTTCATTTTAATTACTTTAAAATAATATATGTTTTATTTAAAAATACATTAGAAACATTTTATTAGAAAAAATAACTGAATATTCTTTAAATATTTAAAAAGAAATCTATGACTCTAAATGCTTCATATAAAAGTTAATATAGCTGTATTGTGTTCTTTTAAGCACTTAAGCATGTAAGAGTTCCAACAATAACTCAACACAATATAATCTTTTTAATATTAGAGTTAGTTTGTTCACAGAGGGAAAAACAAAAATTAAAGTTCATATGTGACAAGAGTTTTACAATTCTGATTACTTGGAAAAAAGGTATTATTTTAAGCATTATATAGTAGATGTAAAATGTAAATTAGCTCTGATTATACTTTTCAGATGCGTTATTATCTATAAACATGTATGCATAAGAGGAATTATATGGTAAAATTTCTTAAACAGACATTATTTCTTCCTTTTTATTTGAAACTGAATGCTTTTTCAATCATGTTCCAGATGTTAGAATAGGAAAATAAATGAAAGATGTTGATAGAGACTGAGAACATGTGGCCACATATAATTGTATGCTGAAAAGATGAAATCAGCAATAGCTATACACTTTAAAAGAGACTTTTTGGAATTATTTGATCTAGTTATGAGGAACACTGCAACTGAAAAACTATATACCCATTATGTGTACTGAAATCTGCTCTTAAAAATACAACAATTTAAATAATAAACTATAAAAGTAATTTGCAAGAAAATAATAGAAAATAAATTAGAAAATATTAAAAAGCACACACAAAAAACAATATAACGGAGTATCTTGCAATGTTTTTAAAATTTTGCTTAAATTGTATTATGCCTTAAATGATTCCCAAGAAAGAAAAAAAGCAGAGTTAGTAAAAGTTTCACAAAAAGGAAATTACAAGTGATAATAAACACAAATTTGAAGCCCTGATTTTGAAATCTTGCTATGTGAGGTTTCTGGAGCTTACTATGTATTGAATTTATAATTTTTTTCTATTTATAAAATTAGTGCAAAATAATAAAAATAGTAAAATAAAAATAGTTTTATATTGGTAAATTTTAAGGACTTTATTATATTATTAAAACCTGCAATAAACTGCAATATAAAAGTTACACAACTTGATAGCTATGTTGTTTATATTTTCTAAAATTATATGTAAATGGAATCATATCTTACAGTTTTAAAAATCTTCTTTTAATTCAGCATAATTATTTTGAGATTCAACCATGTAATTACCCATACATATGACATGTAGTTCTTTTTTTTTTCATTTTTTTTTTAATGCTGATATGCCCCAGTTTTGATGCCCTGGCTGGAGGCTGGTTGGTGCCCCTTTTCAAACAGCAAAGCCCATACTCTGCAACTTTCTTTCTGGAGCTCGCATACTTTGGGTTCACTGTGTATATGCCCCAATCCCCGAAGAGGCAAAATACTTGGTAGTGAGGCATATGGCCCTTATGCCTTGAAGCTGAAGAGTTTATTCAGATTAACCAATCCACAGAGGACCTAGGAAATCTAGCTGGTCCCACCCTGCTTGCCATATATAATGTGTTCCCCAAAGCCCCACCTTGCTGTTACTTCATTCCTGATGCATCCCTCTGTATAGACCTGGTTATTGTCCTTCTCTTCTTTGGAACTCTAAGTATTTTCCCAGAGGATATTAAAACCTTTATTTATGCAAACATTTGTAGTCATATATTCATAGTAGCTTTGTTAATAGTAACCCAAAGTTAGAAATAACCCAAATGTAAATGGATAAATCAATTAATGGTATATTCACACAACAGAGTACTACTTAGCAATAACAAAGAATGCACTACTTACACACTCAAAAACTGCATGCAATAGTTGAATTTCAGTAGGATTATATTAACAGAGTGAACCCAGATTCTCAAATGTTGTCAGTCAGACTTAAAGAAAAATATATTTCAGCATTTTCTAGTTATTCTTATTGAGGGTGTTGCTTCAAACTTTCTAATCAACCATTGCAAGAATTTTGCATAGTTTAAAAAAATGGTTTTCTAATTTAATACATTTTTATCTTTGGGTGTATAAGCATATACAGTAGCATGCATGAGTTTCCATAGCAAAATGGATAGAAAATTTAGTGGACAACATCATGAACAAGGACACTTATATACAGTTATTATTATGACTGTAGATATAGGGATTCATATGTGAAGAAATAAAAAAATAGAAAAATCAGTGATAGCTAAAGAGAAATGACAATTGAAGAAATGATCATAACTTTTGCAGATCATAAACAAAATAAATCCCAAATAGGGTGAGGAAAAAATATTATTCTTCTGAGAATTACAATTTTAGAAACTTTTAAACTATTATACAGTTTTTTAATGATTTTATCCAAATACCTGCTATATTAATTGAAATGTCAGTTCTCATGTACATTTTTTATACATTAATACAATTATGTTAATTCATGTTACATTAACACTGAACAATGCTTAAAGATAAATGAGACAATACATTTCTGTTCAATTAATTGGAAAAGTTTTATTTTAAATGTAATAAAACATTGTATTGAGAAGTATGGTATATTTTATCTTCATTTGATTGATTAATTGATTGATTGTTGAGACAGAGTCTGGCTTTGTTGCCCAGGCCAGAGTGCAGTGGCACCATCCTGGCTCACTGGAACCTCCACCTCCCAGGCTCAAGCCATTCTCCCATCTCAGCCTCCTGAGTAGCAGGGACTACAAACGAATGCCACTACACCTGGTTAATCCTGGTAGTTTTTGAAGAGACGGGCTTTCGCCATGTTCCCCAGGCTGGTCTCCAACTCCTGAGCTCAAGCAATCTGCCCTCTTTGGCCTCCCGGGGTGGAGAAATATGTAACTTTAACTTCTCATCTTATTTTCCCTTACTGTTCCTGCCATAAGTATTTCATAATTGGTCAACCAAGTACTTATTATGTATATAGTATGCTCTGTAAATTGCCTTAAAATCTGGAGACACAAGAGGAAAAATATACAAATATATTCCCTGTTCAAGTAAAGTTTATAGAGGATAAAAATAACCATGTACTTAAAGATTCCTTTGTGACAAATAATTTACATATGATCTCATTTAATCTTCAAAATTTATTTTAAATTAGTACTATTATGTTTGTTTCTCAGAAGAGAAAATTGTAAATTGTTGAAGATTTTTAACTTCTGAAACCCACATAGAAATGTCAGAGACAATTTTGGAATTGAAGTTTTTCTTACTCTAAAACCAGTGTGATGCTGCTTGATAATTAACTTTTTTCTTTTCCAGCTTAACTACTAATCAGCTCATATTATTCTCTTATTTAATGATTTCTGTGGAAAAATATGTTTTTCTAACTCATATATGTCACTTATCCATCTCAATAAATAGAATTCAGAGGAATATATTTGAAAATATTTTGTTTTGTTATTGCAGTCCAGTTTAGTTTTAATTATATCAGACAAATGAAGCATTTTTCTCTTTGTTACATAGGATTTATGTAGTCTGAAAAATTTTTGTGTGAAAATCTGAAACACAGCAGGTACGTGGCTGCCTGAAAGGGGACTTATTAGTGACTTTCATGGATTAATTAGTATGACGGTGTTTTAAAGATGGCAAAATTCTACCAAGAGCTGACACCCTGATGATACTGCCCTTACACAAACCATCTTTAAAGTAAAGATGATAATTAGTTTTAAAGTTTTTTCTTGTTATATATCCTGACATGACCTGTTTTCCTACTTTGAAATTGTTTAGGAGGAGGCTGAAATGGAAAGAATTACATGTCATGGAAGATGTTTTTAGCTGTAAATAAATATTTGCAACTACTTACAATTTTGAGATATGTTTTAAAAATCATTTGTTTACATTCATGAAACTAACCTCATAAATTAAATTGAGAGACCAATAGTCTCTTCTTTATGTAACTCCTTAAAAATTAGAAAACTTGTATTTGCCCTGAAAATAGTAACATAAACATTGATAGAATATGTTACATGATAAATGTGAAACAGTAGATAATAAAGAATTGATTTACTGACATGAGTTAATTATCTGCAAGAATATTGCTAGCCACTTACCAGTATTTAAAACCAGTTTGCAAATACCAAATGCACAATAAATTCTAGTTGTTTGTATTTAAAATTTATTCAAATTAAAGAGTTTATCTTTCTTATTTGTAGGAAGATTAAGTTCAAATATGAAAATAGGATGCAAACTCATCGTTTTTGATGGCTGCATAATATTCCATGGTGTATATGTGCCACATTTTCGCTGTCCAGTCTATCATCGATGGGCATTTGGGTTGGTTCCAGGTCTTTGCTATTGTAAACTGTGCTGCAATGAACATTCGTGTGCATGTGTCCTTATAGTAGAATGCATCCTTTGTAGGGACATGGATGAACCTGGAAGCCATCATTCTCAGCAAACTGACACAGGAACAGAAAACCAAACACCGCATATTCTCACTCATAGATGGGTGTTGAACAATGAGAACACATGGACACAGGGAGGGGAGCATCTCACACTGGGGTCTGTTGGGGGGAAAAAGGGGAGGGACAGCAGGGGTTGGGGATTTGGGGAGGGATAGTATGGGGAGAAATACCAGATATAGGTGATGGGGAGGAAGGCAGCAAATCACACTGCCATGTGTGTACCTATGTAACAATCTTGCATGTTCTTCACATGTACCCCCAAACCTAAAATGCAATAAAAAGTATACATAATAAAAAAAAAAACAAATATGAAAATAGAATTTTTTTTATATCAAAGCTTTTCCAAATAAGCATGATAAAAATATTTATCATGACTAATAAAATTTTAAAATATAATAAAATTACGTGAACATTTCCAACAGATATTTTAAATTTTTAAATACACACTTTATAGCAATTATTAATTTTTCTTCTAGGTACATAGTATTTATTTTCAGACATCATCAGAAATACATATCTCCTCATATACACTCATGTATTAAAAATCTCCTCAAATATTTTATGTATTTATTTTCTTTTTTCTTGCTTTTATGTGATTTTTTCGAGTATTGTGCTGGGGCTGGGCGCCATGGCTCACGCCTGTAATTCTAGCATCTTGGAAGGCCAAGTTGGGTGGATTACTTAAGGTCAGAACTTCAAGACCAGCCTGACCAACATGGTAAAACTCCATCCCTACTAAAAATACAAAAATTAGCTGGGCATGATAGCGGGCAACTGTAATGCCGGTAGGTGGAGGCAGGAGAATCACTTGAACCTGGGAGGTGGAGGTTGTAGTGAGCTGACATCGCACCACTGCACTCCAGCCTGAGCAACAAAGTGGGACTTTGTCCCCCCACTGCAAAAAAAAAATTGTTGTGCTAGACCATAAGCTAAATGATTACTACAATTTCTCTTAACCTAAAATATTTGCTGTCAACATTTATATGAGTTTTTTAAATACTTCAATTTTGTAAATTTACCTTGGCATTATTTGTATGGAATTTTATAACCCTTTCTTTCTTCTTGAAATAACATTATTTCAAGGCAAAAACTTGAAATTTAAATGCTCATTGTTTGAGTCACACAATCTTAGGTGTTGGGGACCTGGCTTTAAGTAAAGGCATAAAGTGTATAAATGCTCAGTCAGCTTAGCACTAAAAACTCTAAGGCTCACAAAATTATTGCTAGTAACTAAATCTGGCTTCTTTGGTATAGCAATTAAAAATTCTAACTTTTACAAGTTTGGCATGTTATATGATATGGTGGTTAATCATTTTCAAGTAAAAACAGGTATTTTAAGTTCCAGTGTTACAAATCTTATGTGAATTTACCTGTAAGAAAACATTCTAAATTATTTATCTAAGTGTATAATAAAATTAGGCAATAAAAATGTGTCTGTTAAAATAAAATTATACCCAAGTTTTAAAAAATCGTTTTAGAGTGATTGCATTCATAGCCTCAATTGTTTCCCTCTTTCTGTGCCCATGTACTTTGTGATATGACTTTGCCACTCATCATACTGAAGAATTAGTGTCCTTCATTCCTTCAACTTGGACTGATTTTGTGACTACTTTATCACAGAGATTGTAGTGGAAATGGTAAGCCAACTCTGAGCCTATCCCTGAAGAATTTTTGAGTATTTTCTCTTGCATTTCTATGCCTCCCCTATTCTTATGTGTGAACATTATGCATCAGCTTGTTGGGCCATGAAAAGTTGCAGCATGACCTCCATTGGCTCTTCAGACTACAAGCCTAACCTGCAGATTTTGAACTTGTCATCCTCCATAATCACGTGAGCCAATTCCTTATAATAAATTGTTTTCTCTGCATATATACATATACATATCCATTGATTCAGTTTCTCTGGAGAACAGTAATTAAGACACTATGAGAATCTACTGGATAATAAAATACAAGTTGAAAGGAGCTGCCATATTGGTCCTACCCAAAGCCGGTATAAACTATCAGTAACCAATTCACCCAGCAAAGATGAGCAGGATCTCCTGATTCCTGCTAATTTTAAATGAAAGAGCAAGAGATATTTTTTCTGTAAGCCACTGGAATTTTTGTAGTTACAAAGCACTATTATAACAATAAATTACTTCAAATTATTAAGCTTTTCTTAAAACTTAAAATTTTGGGTAGGGGATTTCAACAGGACATTGTTTACTAAATGAGTAGCAGAGTTACATTTTGTTCACTTTTTTTATTTGTTTAATGAATCATTATTTTTTTCTTTTTTTGTAAATTATACTTTATGTTCTGGGAAACATGTGCAGAAGTTGCAAGATTGTTACATAGATATACACATGCCATGGTGGTTTGCTGCTTCCATCTCCCCTTCATCTGCATTAGGTATTTCTCCTAATGCTATCCCTCCCCAACCTTCTCACTCCCTGCTATTGCTCCCCTAGCCCCCACCTCAACAGACGCCAGTGTGTGATGTTCCCCTCCCTGTGTCCATGTGTCCTCATTGTTCAACACCCACATATGAGTGAGAACATGCGGTGCTTTGTTTCCTGTTCTTGTGTCAGTTTGCTGAGAATGATGGTTTCCAGATTTATCCATGTCCCTGCAAAGGACAAGAATTCATCCTTTTTTATGACTGCATAGTATTCTATGGTGTATATGTGCTATCTTTTATTTATTTATCCAGTCTATCATCGATGGGCATTTGGGTTGGTTCCAAGTCTTTGCTATTGTAATCAGTGTCACAATGAACATACGCGTGCATGTGTCTTTATAATAGATTAATTTAAAATCCTTTGGGTATATACCCAGTAATGGGATTGCTGGGTCAAATGGTATTTCTATTTCTAGATAGTTGAGGAATTGCCACACTGTCTTCCAAAATGGTTGCACTAATTTATACCCCCACCAACAGTGTAAAAGTATTCCTATTTTCCCACATCCTCTCCAGCATCTGTTGTCTCCAGATTTTTTAATGATCACCATTGTAACTGGTGTGAGATGGTATCTCAATGTGGTTTTGATTTGTATTTCTCTAATGACCAGTGATGATGAGCATTTTTTCGTATGTCTGTTGGCCACATAAATGTCTTCTTACATAAGCATATTTCTGAAGTTTTGCCAACTCATTATTTATGACAACTAAATCTTTGAAAATTATTACCATATTTATAATTTAAATATGATCACTCAGAAACTCTAGAGAAGTCAAGTTGTTTACTTTTAGTTATAGATATCTGAAAGCTACTTAAAATTATTTAGAACTGAATTTAAACGCTTTTGGCTATAGTTCTAAATAGATATACAAGAGAATTTTTGGTAGAAAGGATTCCTGATAATATCAGCACTTGTTTTACTCATTGCCGTGTTTCATAAAACATCTACAACACACAGATCTAAAATTTCAAGCAAGTAATTAAGCATTTAGATACTGCAAGTTTTTTACTTCTTCCTAATGACTAAGGAGAGTAAATTTTATCATAACTAAAACTATCCATCAAGAATATCTTCAGTTAAACCAAAAACTATCTGAAACTAAGGGAAAACTTTATGAAAACAAATTTATTTATGTTAACATAAAATCAATTTTAATTTTTTCATCAGCTTACGCACACACACATACACACATTCGATATATATGTATATATATAGTATTTCAGAAAATTTGATACACTTGTCTAAAAAGATAAAATTTTATCTTCTATGTAAATGAAATAAAATCCCAGCAATTATTTAAATCTCCTTCTTTTCAGAAAGTTCTCTACCCCTTGGTAAGACACTTATAAATAAATATGTTTCCACAAAGCTGACACTGAACTGGTAAACTTATTTTTATTCTGTGTAATTTATGTCCTTATTTATTATGAGAACTTTGTTTTTTCGGAAATGGAATCTTGCTCTGTCGCTAGGCTGGAGTGTGGTGGTGCAATCTCAGCTCACTGGAACCTTTGCCTCCTGGGTTCAAGCAATTCTCCTGCCTCAGTCCCCTGAGTAGCTGGGATTACAGGCGCCTGCTGCCACACCCAGCTAATTTTCTTATTGTTAGTAGAGACAGGGTTTCGCCATGTTGGCCGGGCTGGTCTTGAACTCCTGACCTCCAGTGATCCGTCTGCCTCAGCCTCCCAAAGTGATGGGATTACAGACATGTAATTACAGACATGGCTACCACGCCCGGCCAAGAACGTTGTTTTGAATGTCCACCAAGCACCATATGAAGTTTCTTGCTTTGGAAATTTAAACTTAGGCACAGTTCCTTCCCACAGCTGCTTCACGATATAAAGGAATCAGACTTCATAATGTACTCATAATAGGATTTAGCATAAGAAGATTCATGACACATAAAATGGACAAAATTCAGATACAAGTGGCAATGGACAATTTACTACAGGAGATTATAACTAATTCAGCACCATATGTTGAGATGAATTGGTTAAGAACTTCAGAGAGAATCACATTTCAGACAAGAAGAAAAGCCATGAAAAACTAATAAATCAAGGTTTATTACCATGATTATCTGTGAAACCTGTTCAAAATATAAATGTATTTTGTATCTGCTTCTGGGCAACTGAAAGTCAAATGCTATACATGTCAAATTTCCTCAGATATTTTGAAAAAAAAATAATGTGTTAAGTGATTCAAAGATGTATCCTAGGTTAAGAACAGGTGAGCTACAGCAGATGGTGTTAGAGGTGGAGCAGTAAATGTCAAAACTAGAAAGAATGCCTTAAAGGATAAGATCCTTAAACCATAACGGAATTTCTTTTTTTTTTTTTTTTTTTTAATATATATACTTTTTATTGCATTTTAGGTTTGGGGGTACATGTGAAGAACATGCAAGATTGTTACATAGGTACACACATGGCAGTGTGATTTGCTGCCTTCCTCCCCATCACCTGTATCTGTTATTTCTCCCCATGCTATCCCTCCCCAACTCCCCACCCCCTGCTGTCCCTCCC
>PVKV010036998.1:0-15214 GCA_004027835.1 Alouatta palliata
AAAAAAAAAAAAAAAAAAAAAAAAAAAAAAAAAAAAAATTTTGTTCTGTTGTCTTTATTCTTCTCTTTGTCTCTTATTTGAATGTTGAATCTCTTCTACTTGTCATTGATTTTTATCTTGTTTTTGTATTTTCTTTTCTTTGTCCTTTTTATTAACTTTCTGAAAACTTTCCTCTAATTTACTCTTCAACTCCTCTCTTGAGTTTTTCATTTGTTATCATATTTTTTATTTCCAAGGATTCCTTTCTATTTTCTGAATTAAAGGAATCATCATGATATTATTTCATGAATGTCAATTCTTCTCAGCTCTCAGAGGACATTAATGATATTTGATTAGTTCGGGTCTATATTTCCTCTATCACTTATTTTTGTTTGTTTGGCTTCTGTCTTTCACATTAGAGAGCTTCCTTAAATGTCTTATGAATTTTGGCTCTTGGTCAAATATGTTGGCTGTGTGTGAAGCATTAAAGTGCTGACTGAAAGTTTTTTGTAAGTGGATAGGGCTTGTTGATTGTCAGGTGGGTTCCATTGTCAGGTGACCTAACTGGAACATTTCAATGGAGAATCTCTAATGTAAATATTTGTAGGCCTTTTTCTTATGGGTAGGCAATTTCCTCGGAGAAATTGGACTCTTATCTGGATAGCAGAATTCTCACTGCCAACAACCAGCATGCCCTCTGCCTGGTGTGCCTCAGCCTGATAGAACTTTCCAGAGGAAAATCCCTCAGTCTTATGTGGAAGAGGGTTGTGAAGAGGATCTGGTGATTTAATTGTTTCTTATATTTTCAACAAATATTTCTGCTCTTAGTTATACCTCTACCTTCTCATCCAGAGGTATCTGGATGCCACAAAGTCCTGAGCCTTCTGGGAGCCATGGTTTCCTTCTTGGATCTATCTACTTTCTTGGGTCTAAAGTCAGTAACCACTTATCTTTTTCTTGCTTTTGCTATAGATTCCTCTTCCATTCTTTTGGTCTTTGTGCTTTTTTGTATTTTTGTTGTAATATTTTACTATCATTTTAGTGGAGTTTCATGAGTGAGCACCAATTTATCCATTATATTTAATAGGAAGCTTTGCAGAGCTTTTCAGACATATTCACATTTATTAACAAAGATATTTTCTGTCCAGTCTTAATGACATTTACTTTTTAACTACTACTTGTTAAAACTATTATTTATTGTTTTATATATTCTCAACCCTATTTGTGCATTTGGCAGAAGCCCATACATCTGTAGACATGCACAATGTGTTAGACTTATGTGAGTAGTTATGCCAATGTGATTGATGAGCAGACACATTTGATAGCTTATCAGTCATTTGATTGATGGCTGAGTATATGCCACGCACATGTTCTAGATTCACTGACAGCATGGGCTGCCAGGTCCTTGGACAATGGTGTTAAAAAGAAGAAACAGGCTGGGAGCAGTGTCTCGTGCCTGTAATCCCAGCATTTTGGGAGGCAAAGATGGGAGGATTGTTTGAGCCCAGGAGTTCAAGACCAGCCTGACCAATATGGTGAGACCCTGTCTCTATGGTCTGAATGACAAAAATAAAAATAAAAAATATATATATAATTAGTTGATTAGCAATCATAGGCTGGGCTTATAAATGGAAGAAAAAGGCTTATAATTGATAATATACATGAATCAACACTATATACATTTTCATATATATTTATATTTCAAGGCAAGTTACCAAATTTTGTCAACAAGAAAATAGATTAGAAAAAAAAAGCTTGTTAATCCTTCTGGAATCATCATTGGTCAGACCTTTATTATAATTTTCTTTAGGGGGCTATAATTTAAGCAAGATGTGGGGACTTTGGAAAGACTTCAAAACAAAGCAGTCAAAAGAATTAAACTCTCCAGAACTAGAGTTGGGGAGAAGAGCATAAAAGAATTGCAATCATTTAATCTGGTGAAGACAAGACTGAGAAGGGACAGGATAACAGTCTTGATGCTAGTGAAAGAATTATGTTTTAGGGATGTAAAGCATTGTTTTTTCTCCCACTTACATTATGGATTGGTTAAGAAAAAAATTTCTAGTTTATAATTAATTGTATTTTGAAATAAGAACTGCATAATCCTTTCAGGGCAAGCAGTGTTTAATGAATTGTTGACTGAGCAGGGACTGTGGAGACATATGGTGCCATCAAATACAGAGGACACTGAGAATGAAATTGGGAGGCTTAGATTGATTTCTTTGTGTGGCATTAACTAACTGCGTGATCTTTAGTGAGCCACTCAATATTCCAGTGCCTGATGTTTTTTCTCTGCAAAGCAAGAAAATAAACCCAAAATCGAATTTTGATATAGTGTTATTGTGATAAAGAAATAAACCCATAGCAGAGAGTTCCTGTCTTTGCCACCTCTCAGAAATGCAGATATTCATCCTTTCTTTGAAACAGGCTTTGAATAGACATCTCAACTCTGGGAGGTTCTTCCAATCAGGGCAGCATGGCTGGGCAGGTAAACACATAGGCTTTAAGAGCATACTACCATAGATTCATATTCCAACTTAGCTTCTTAGCTGATGAGAATCCTTTGACCAGATATTTTTGTTCTCCAGGCCTTATTTTCCTCATCTTTGAAATGAGGATTATAAGAATAGCAATTCAGACCAGGTAGAATTAAATGGGCTACAAAATACAGTGTATTTAAATCAAGAGCTGGAATACAGTAAGTACTTGATGAACATTATTATTACATTGTGATCTGTGAAATTTCTGCATTTGAGCATCTAGAAAGCTTTATATCTTTCTAGTAGTATTTATTTTTTTAAATCAAAGTAATATTTTCATTTGTTTTTGAGCTGTGTCCTTGCCTTATCCTTTCCACTAGATTTTAATCTAGTTTCCTGAGAGTTGAAATTGTTTTATTCAGTTTTGTTTCCCTAAATATTTAGACTTGCCTCACAGTAGCTGCTTAAAAGTGTTGAATGGAGTTGAAAAGTTCAAAGTACATGTAAAGTATATCATGTCTAATGAGATGAATTTCTATGTTCTACGTGAAATTCTGTATCATTATATTACACTTTTGTGTGTTTGTTTTACTGGAGTGGTGTCACGGAAAGAAATTGGATTTTAGAGTCAGAAAGACATGAACTCAGTTTTCATTCTTCCACTGATTGGATCTGTGAGTGACTTTACTTTCCTGAACATCAGTTATAAAATTCAGGAAATATCAAATACCTTACAGGGCTGTTGTGAAGCTTAGAGACAACAGATATAAAGCAACTGGTACATATAAGGTACAACAAATGAGTAGCTATTATTTTTTTGTAATTATTTTGGTAACTATCTCAATTATCTCTGTCCTTTGAGAGGCAAACCTCAGCTCCTTGTGATATTGGTAAGATGACTGGTTAAACAATCTGTGTGATCTATCACCCCGAGGTCTCCACTTCTCTCTCTGACGTCAGCAGGCTCTACTTCCAAGGACTTCTGTCTATAATGTTATCAGGGACAGTCTTGCTTTTGAATGAGAACTTTAAAGTTGGCTGATGTTTCTTTCTGAGCTGAAGGGCCTGAGAACCAAGAAAGGGATACAGACATGTTAGCAACTGGGCTGGTGTGTGCAGACTGCCTTGATGGCAGTCTGCAATTGTGCTCCTTACCCAAGCCACAGATTCCAATTCTGGAAGCAGATAGAAGAGACAGAAAGCAGCAGCGGAAGTGAGAGCCCTGACTTCCCAGTGCTAATGGGGCTGAAAGGGGGACACTGACAACTGAGACTGAGCTTACTTGTCCTTGATTCCGTGGCCAATATTCCAGTCATTTTTCAAGAGTCAATTGATGAGGCCCTTTCTCCACTATACCTCAGGAGGATGGCTTAATCTTACATTCAGGCTCCCTGTAAAGTAAGTATGTGTTTTTATTATAATGTCTATAATATTAGGTTGGCACAAAAGTAATTGTGGTTTTCGCATTAATGGCATCTATAAACCTTTATACCTTTATACTTTTATACTAATACTTTTTTGCACTTACTATACAAGTTTGTTTCCTTTTACTATATTGCAAGTTCCTTTAGGGTAAACCAGGTTATTCATCTTTATATTCCTAAGGCCTACTGCTTGGTCTAGAACATAGTATGTATTTAATAAAAGTTTATTAACTTACTGTACGAATGATCCAGAAGTTGGCAGTTCAAACCCTTAGGTGTCCACTGATTTTCTCTGTAAACCAGGCAGGGACTTTTCCTCAGTGATTCACTACTCTGGTTTCTAAATGTGGAGGCAATGTGCCTTTCCTTTTCCAGAAGTATTTTAAGAACCAGTGAAAGTGTTGTTGAAAGAGATTCCACATGCTGGATGGAAGCATCCCCTAAGCACTGAGCGTGACTGTATTAAAATGACCATGGATTGTATGTCAAAAGCCACTTTCACTTTATATTTCAGTATTTGTTATTTATGTAACATCATTTTATGATAAGAATATAAAGTTTAGCAGGGGGAAAGAAAACACATGTAGCTTCAGTGATGAGTTTATTCATGTATTAGCAATTTGAGGTAGACGTTTATTTTTGCCTGAGTCAATAATTGTGGAATTACTTTTTTTTATTTGTTTGATTACTCAAGTTGCCTTCCTTCTCTCTTGTTTCAAATTATATTTTGCCTCAATTCAGGAAAAATTTTTAAAAACTTTTAGAATATATAGATTAAGCTTTGGAAATCAATTAAAAATAAATTCAACAACTGTTCTATAAGCACTGATTGAGTAAAAGTTGACTTTCCAGTTGTGAAAAGGAATATAAAATCTCTATTAAACTACAGGAAGGTAAGGACACATTCAGAGATCAATGTAATTTAAGGCAGAATATTAGAAGTAACATGAATCGGGTGCAAGGAGACTGGTATAGGAATTCAGAAATGGCAGAGTTCACAAGACAATTATTCATATTTAAGAGGAAGACACTTTCAGCTTATACCATAGTTGGGATCAGCAAATCAATAACCCAAATATGAATTAGTAGAGGTATTAGGTCACCTTTTTAATTCTATGTGTTCTTTGGTTCTTGGCTTCTTGGGACCTGTGGTAAATTTATCCTCTGATTTGTAGGTCGGGCAGGAAATGAGAGGTGTGAGAGCTGCAATTTCTCCCTTTCCAACTTTCTCAGTGTAGCACTGTTTCTTGACCTCATGGAAATTATGCAGACAACAGTCTTGAGACATCATAAAGCTGCATATCTGAAAAAAATGGATAGGTAAAACACTGGTGATTGTTTAAACTGGCTGATGGTTCATGAAGGCTCTTTGTATGATCCACCTCTGCTCTTTTTGATATTTGACAATTTCCATAATGGGAAAAAAAGGAGCCACAAGATACCTGGGGGTTCATTATGAGGGAGTTCATTTTGTGCTATTAACTACTATACCAGGCTGGAAGCTGCCTGTGCAACTCATAGGAAGAGAATAGAATATGCTTCCTTCTCCATGTGAAGCTCTAGGGTATGGCATGGTCCTTCTGAGAGCTAACTGAAATCTTCTCTCACCCTTACAGGTAGGAGACGATGGCTAGTTGGTGCTTCATTATCTCAGTTTAACTTTACCTGTAGAGTTAGTGTCATGCAGCATGGAAAGTATTAGATGGGAAACCAGAATATTTGATTTCCAGGTCCAATTCTGTCACTTACCAGCATTTTGGAGGACAGGACACAGTGTTTTTTATTGAACTCTCATTCTGGGACAGCATTTATTGAAAATACTGTGCTGCAAACAGTGGTCATATATTACCTCGTATGTAACATCTGTGTAGACATCACCACTACCTACCTCATTTGGGTTGTTTTGTGACTCAAGGAAGATAACGCATGTCAATAACTTGGAACTTTTTAAATCTTAGAGTTTCTAAATATATAAGAAGATATTATAAAGATTAGCACTAGCATATATGACTTATTAAAAGCTGACTCTTTAAAAATGCCTAATAATAGAAACTTGTCACTATATAGTGTTTTAAAAGAATTGACATCACATCCTTAAGTTTCCACATGGGCTTACTGAAAAGGCTTCCTTTCGAAGTCTTGTACCAGTAGGTATGAATAACTACTGATCAAATCATTATATATTCTAATCAAAGCATCATTACATATATAGATAGTGGAATAAACTAGTAGTTTTCTTAGTTTTCATTTTACAAAATTGTAAGGCATTCTTGAATTTGCACATAATACGTAATTCTTGTTCCATAGGTCTTGGCAGAAGCCACTGGATTACTCAATGATTTTTTTTCCAAAAATGAAAGGAAGAGGAGGAAGCCAGCTGCAGCTTTGACACTTGTAATTGTACCCCAGGGAATAGCAATAGTTATATATGGGCTGTTTAAGTTGAAAGGATCATCAGTCATGCAAATTTCACATCAATTGAAAATAAAAGAAAGGAGAGAAATGTTTGTCAAATGGAAAAGGGTCACATTATGTAGAATAAATTATTTCTAATAGTCTGAAAATACAGCTAACAAGCAATGTGAAATAAAAAATTTAAAGTATTTGATATAAAGTTGAAATGATGCTTCAGTACTAAATTGGGATCATTTCCATTTAGCAATTCAGGAAAAGCTGGTAACACTCTGGGTGGTGTGTGCAGCAATTCTTAGCAAAAAATTTAATCCCTGTTTGGAAAAATACCAGTTGTAATGATGTGCTTCTTCAACATAAATTGGCTATGGATCCTAAGATTCTGAAGCCATATAAGCTCACATTGATGTGAGGTGATTATTTGAGGACATTCCACTGGGCTCTGGGATTGAGTGTGATGGTAGCATGACTTTGTAAACCAATTTTATACGTCTCATCATACAATCTTTTGTTTTCTTGCTTAAAAACATAATAATACTCGTCTAATTTTATAAGCTTATATAGTTGAGCCAAAAATGTCACACACGTCTGTAATCTGAAAGAAATTTTCTTAATCATGGAGGAAATTAGGTAATAATACAAATGAAATCTGAGAGCTAATTTCAGAGAAGGCAAACCTAGTGCAGCTCCATGGCTCCGGCAAGGTCACCCAGCTCATTAGCATAAGAGGATTGGACTGCAGCCTCTGCAGGCCTCATTTTTCTTCTCTGCTGCATGAAGACTGAAGTTCTTTTTAGCTGTAAAATACTGCAGCCCATACTGCAAAGTTCACTTTCTTCTTATTGCTTTAAGATTTTATTTTGAAGAGAACCAGTTTTGAAAGAAGTTGTAATTATGCTGTATTTTCTATAAAATGATGCTTTCTTTTTATAACTTAGTAAAATAGGTTAGAAAGGCTGGTCATTAATTTTGGAAGATAGAATGTGTAACAAAACTGCTGTGTGTTTTTAGAATACAGTAGCTAATTAGATAATTCACTGTAAGTAAAAAAATTGCTTTGGTGGTACCATCAAATATCTAATTTATGCAAGACTAAAGGGAACTAAACAGTTTATCATAGAGAAGTACAGTGGTTTAGGAGTATACATTCTTGTTCTATAGACAAAGACTTTGCAACTTTGAAAAATCACTTAAATGCTAATAGATTTAGTTTCCGTTTGTAAAAGGACAGTCTCGAATTGGTTGACTTTAATGTTCCTTCTAGTTCTATGATTCTGGACTTTTGAGAGGTGTCTCAAATCAGACAGTGTCACTTGATACGTATTAGTGATACATTCCTTCTGCATTATTGTAGAACAAAAGATTATTTTTATTTTAGAACTTATTAGTGACATCTTTATATTTAAAGTTGACATCAGACTCTTTTTAAAAGTGACTCTGTAGAATACATCTGAATATATTTCTCACACATATGTTTTGTCAAGGGCCTCTTTCACGCTGCTGTTTCTCCTTGAATCTGTTGGTCCAGAGAAGTACCTCTTGAGTTGCTAGGGATTCTCTTTTGAAATTGGGAACAATGGTAAATCTTCAATCTACAGTTCTATGTTATATAAGTGTTTTTTTAATAAAGTAAAATATTTACATAAACTATTTTGGGCAGGATGCAGCAAATCAAATTTTATAAGCTAAGAGCTTAAATTTAGATATCTTTACTTTCACCTATAGGTTTAGAATAGGACACCACACAGAAGCAAATACTAAAATACCTCCAGATGCCTGCAAGAACAGGAGAAGAAGACCCAAAGACACACACACACACACACACACACACACACACACTCACACACACACTCTCTCTCTCTGTCACTCCACTACAATAAATAAATAAATAAAAAGGAAAACGTTAGCATTTGCCCCAAGTTATATGTATAAGTATAACTTCCCAAAAAGGAAGGATCCAGGCACCTCATGATTTCTCAGCAAGAATGGCATATTGACTAGCATCTGTTCTGATTGTTAGTATTCATGCTGTGCTGGTCTTTTTTGTTATTACCTCATGATCTGTGGAAAGGATTTCCTAGACTTGAATGGTAAGCTATAGCCATTCTGCAAATTTTGTTTTTATTGATTTTCTCCTACAATCATCAGAAACAGGTTAGAGTTACCAAAACTATCACTCAGATGAATAAGATTCTCAAATATAACTAAGCAAACAATCAAGAATCACCATGTATTTAAGGGAAGAGCTGCTCAAAACAGAAAGGCTAATATTGAGGAAGTGGAGCTAATGGAAGAATAAGAAAATTTATAATAGGCATAATTGATATTCTCAGATTTGAATGCATATTGTATTCCTAAAAGACAAACAGCCTGAACATAGTGAGACCCTATCTCTACAAAATATTAGAAATGCTGGGCGTGGTGGCATATACCTGCAGTCACCGCCAGTCAGGAGACTGCGGTAGGAAGGTTGCTTGAACCAGGGAGATTGATGCTGCAGTGAGCTGTGATATCATGCCACTGTACTTCAGCCTAGTCCATAGAGTGAGACCCTGTCTCAAATACATACATACATACATGCAACCAGTCCCTTAAAGGGAGGAAAATGTAATGGGAGTTTTTGTAAGTAACCATTGTAACCATTACAAGACATTTCAAATGATACGCTGCATAGCTGAAAGGACAGAGCTGAAAATCAAATTAGTATACTGCAAGATGAAGTGAGTCGTTCACATAGGAAGCGATGCAAAATTATAAAGGGTTAATTGGAAATTATATTAGTTTCGTATTGCTGCTGTAACAAATTATCACAAATTTCCTGGCTTAAAACAACCCAAATTTATTATCTTACAGTTTTAGAGTTCAGAATCTTAAAGTCAAGGTGTTAGTGGGGCTCTGTTCCTTCTGGAGACTCTGGAAGAGAATCTTTTTTCGCCTTGTCCAGCCTCTGGAGGCCAGCTGCATTCCTCAGCCTGTGGCCCTTTCCTCTGTCTTCGAACCCAGCAGTGAAGCAGTTTCCAGTCTTTTTCTCCTTTTTCTCTCTGATCTCCGCTTCTGTTGTCACATATCCTTTGACTCTGATGCCCCTATTGCCTGCTCATAAGAATCCTTTTGATTACTTTGGAGCTACCCAGATATTCCTGGATAATCGTCCCATTTCAAGATCCTTAACTTAGTGACAGCTGCAAAATCCCTTTTATTGTGTAAGGTTAACATATTTACAGTCTCTGGATAGTGGTATGTGACTATGCTGGTGCACAAGGGCTGGGCTTTATTCTGCCTACTACAGAAAGTATGAGGAAAAAAAGTTAAATACAATGCAGATTCTGAATACCCGTAACTATTAAACAGAAATGCCCTGGGAAAGTAAGGAGAAAACAAATGGGAGAAAATGATCAATTAAATGAGAAAAGAACATTTATTAGAGCTCAAGAAATCAGTAAGTCTCCAGGTTTCGAAGACCATGTGGTATTAAACAGGAAGTATAGAAAGAGAGCCACAGCTAGACATCAGTGAAATTTCAAACTCCACGGATGAAGAGAAATGTCTATAAGCTTTCATAGATAAACAACAGTTACATGAAAATAAATGAAAATCAGATTGCTATTAAACTTTTTAAAGCAATACCAACTGCAGTAAACAATGGAATAACGTCTGCAGAATTCTGAGACAAAATTATTATAAACTTTGAATTCTATTCCCAGCCAAAGTAGAATTCGAGTGAAGACTAAGGATATTTTTGGATGTGCCAAAGACAATTCCACTCATTGCCCCTCCCTATTTGAGAGAATCCTAGTAAAAGCAAAAAGAAGTAAAGTAAATGGCAAAGGACACAAGTAAAAACACAGATCAAAGATGCTAGCAAAACGAATTGTTAAGTCTAAATAATTGATGAATATGTTAGAAGTAAAAACAATCTGAAAGTTAAAACTACAGATGATTCTAACATGAGCATTGGCAGATGGTGGGGCGGTTTGAGTAGGGTAGGAGGGAAGTTTAGAAGCCAAAATTTTTTTGTCTTGTTGGGGATGAACAAATATCTTAATGCAGTTTATTTTTAAGTTTTCTTGATTAAAAGTTTTAAAATTAAAATACAAATTGGATTGTAATATTATGTGTTAGTATGTTTTGAAACAGATATTCTCATACACATTGGAAAGTATATATTTTTGTCTACTTTTTAAGTGGGTAATTTGGTAGCTTCTTTCAAGGTTTGAAATGAATAAACCCTTTGCTCTAGAAATTTCATCTCTAAAAATCAATTCTACAGAAGTGTTTCTCTATCTGCAAAATGATTTGCAAGAATGCATATGTAGCATTATTTATAACAGTCAAAGATAGAAAATAATCTAAACTCATAGGGCTGAATTAGATTAATTATGAACAACTATGCTCTGATTTAAAAAATTAAGTAGTTACAAGTATTTGCAGACATAGAAATATTATCAAGTTATATTTTTGAGGAAAATAAGTTATGAAGGGCAGCTATAATTCTATTTATTGTAAATGATCCTGAAAATACATATATATTCACAAATACATAATACATAATTGTATGCAATCACAGAATTGTGTCTGAAAGGATATAAACCAAAATGCTAATAATTATTATCCTTGGAAGAAGATTTTATCTGGCAGAATGTTTGCTTTTAATTTCTACTTATCTTATTTTACAATAAAAATATATTTATGCATTATGTACATTACTCATATAACATTTAAAAATTTAAAAAAGCAAATAGCAAAATCTCCTGAAACACCACACTCAAGGACAATTACTGTCAACAGCTTGGTGAGTATAATCCGTGCCTCTTGATTATACATATGGGTATGGAGATGTATTTAATTTTCCGTAAAAAGTATATGGCCACATTTTCAAATCATTCTTAATTAACTTTTTTGGATATAATTGTAGATACATATGTAATTGGGAAAAATACTCAGAGAGATTGCATATTAACTTTTCCTTGTTTATCTCAATGGCAAAATCTTGTAAATATACCAACTATGATATTGACACTGATAGTCAAGCTACAGAACATTTATATTTTCACAGACATCCCTCATGCTGCCCTTTTACAGATCCACTTCCCTCCCACCTCATACCCCTCCTGGTAACTCTAATATGTTTGCTATTTTTATGATTTTATCATTTCAAGACTGTTATATGAATGGAAAATACAGTATGTAACCTTTGGGATGCACTTTTTCATTGGGAATAATTCTCTAGAAATTTGTCCGGATTGTTCTTACATGTATCAACAGTTTATTCCTTTTTATTGTTCATCAATGACATGGACATACCACAGTTTCTATAATCAGTCACTTGTTGAAGGACTGGGTTGCTTCCAGTTTTTGGCTAATGCTAATAATTTTGCTACAAACATTTGTATATAGGTGTCTTTATAATCATAAATCTCAATTTCTCTGGAATAAATACCAAGGAGTGCAGTTGCTAGATCTTACAGTAATTGCATGTTTAGTTTTTTTAAAAAACTGTCAAACCATTTTCCAGAGTGACTGTACTATTTTACATTACAACTTCCTTCCAATTTGCATGCCTTTTATTTATTTTTCTTGTTTTAGTGCATTGACTAAAACTTCCATCACTGTATTGAATAAGCATGCTGTGAGCAGAAATCCTTGTCTTGCTCTTGGTCTAGGGGTAAATAATTCAGTTTTTCACCATTAAGTATCATGTTAGCTGTAGAATTTGGTAGATTTTTAAAAATCAAGTTAGGGAAATTATCCTATATTTCTGTATTTATAAGAGTTAAAAAATGATAATTTGGTGTTAAACTTTGCTAAATAATTCTGAATTAACTGATGTGATTTTTCTTCTTCATTCTGCTAACATGATAGATTATATTGATTGATTCTCAACCAGTTAACCAGCCTTGCATTTCTGAAATAAAGTTCATTTGAATATGGTGTTTAATCATTTTATAGATTGCTTACTTCTATTTACTAACATTTTGTTAAGAATTTCCTGTCTATACTGATGAGAAATATTGGTCTATATTTTCTTTCTTTTTGTTTTCAAACACTGTCTCTTTTTTGAGTGAGTCTCTTAATCCTGAGTTCTAATTTGATTGCACTGTGGTTTGAGAGACTGTTATGATTTCCGTTCTTTTGCATTTGCTGAGGAGTGTTTTACTTCCAATTACATGGTCAATTTTAGAATAAGTATGATGTGGTGCTGAGAAGAATGTATATTCTGTGGTTTTGGGGTGCAGAGTTCTGTAAATGTCTATTAGGTCCACTTGGTTCAGATCTGAGTTGAAATCCTGGATATCCTTATTAATTTTCTGTCTCATTGATCTGTCTAGTATTGACAGTGGGGTGTTGAAGTCTCCCACTATCATTGTGTGGGAGTCTAAGTCTCTTTATAGGTCATTAAGCACTTGCTTTATGTATCTGGGTGCTCCTGTATTGGGTGCGTATATATTTAGGCTAGTTAGCTCTTCTTGTTGCACAATCCCTTACCATTACGTAATGCCCTTCTTTGTCTCTTTTTATCTTTGTTGGTTTAAAGTCTGTTTTATCAGAGACTAGGATTGCACCCCTGCTTTTTTTTGCTCTCCATTTGCTTGGTAAATCTTCCTCCATCCCTTTATTTTGAGCCTGTGTGTGCCCTTGCATGTGAGATGGGTTTCCTAGATACAGCACACTGATGGGTCTTGACTTTCTATCCAATTTGCCAGTCTGTGTCTTTGGGGCATTTAGCCCATTTACATTTAAGGTTAATATTGTTATGTGTGAATTTTATCCTGCCATTTTGATGCTAGCTGGTTGTTTTGCCCGTTAGTTGATGCAGTTTGTTCATAAAGTTGATGATCTTTACAGTTTGGTATGTTTTTGCAGTGGCTGGTACTGGTTGTTCCTTTTCATGTTTAGTGCTTCTTCCTTCAGGAGCTATTGTAGGGCAGGCCTGGTGGTGATGAAACTCTCAGCAGTTGCTTGCCTGTAAAGGATTTTATTTCTCCTTTGCTTTTGAAGCTTAGTTTGGCTGGATATAACATTCTGGGTTGCAAATTCTTTTCTTTTAGAATGTTGAATATTGGCTCCCACTCTGTTCTGGCAAAAACAATGGCAACAAAAGCCAAAATAGACAAACGGAATCTAATTAAACTTAAGAGCTTCTGCACGGCAAAAGAAACTATCAATAGAGTGAACCCGCAGCCAACAGAATGGGAAAAATTTTTTGCAGTCTACTCATCTGACAAAGGGCTAATATCCAGAATTTATGGAGAACACAAACAAATTTACAAGAAAAAAACAAACAACCCCATCAAAAAGTGGGCAAAGGATATGAACAGACACTTGTCAAAAGAAGACATTTATGAAGCCAACAAACATATGAAGAAAGGCTCATCATCACTGGTCATTAGAGAAATGCAAATCAAAACCACATTGAGATACCACCTCATGCCAGTTAGAATGGCGATTATTAACAAATCAGGAGACAACAGATGCTGGAGAGGATGTGGAAAAATAGGAATGCTTTTACACTGTTGGTGGTAGTGTAAAGTAATTCAACCATGTGGAAGACAATGTGGCTATTCCTCAAAGATCTAGAAATATAAATACCATTTGACCCAGCAATCCCATTTGGGTATATGCCCAAAGGATTATACATCATTCTATTATAAAGACACATGAACACATATGTTCACTGAGGCACTGTTCACAATAGCAAAGACTTGGAACCAACCCAATGCCCATCAATGATAGACTGGATAAAGAAAATGTGGCACATATACACCATGGAATACTATGCAGCCATAAAAAATGATGAGTTCATGTCCTTTACAGGGACATGGATAATGCCAATTATATTTTGATGGTTTTATGGTGTTGTTGAGTTCTGTATCACTGATTTTTTTCTCTAGTTTTGTTTGCTTGTTTGTTTTGAGGCAGGTTCTTGCTCTGTCACCTGGGCTGTAATACAGGGGCATGCTCAGGCTCCATGCAGCCTCAACCTCCAGGGCACAAGCCATCCTCCCACAACAGCCTCCTGAGTAGCTGGGATTACAAGCCTGTGCCACTACACCTGGCTGATTTATATATATATACATTTTTGTACAGATGGTGCTTCACCTTGTTATTCAGACTGGTCTCAAACTCCTGAGCTCAATGGATCCTCCCACTTCAGCCTCCCAAACTGCTGGAGTTACAGGCAGAGCCACAACACCTGGCCCTTTTGGGTAATTGTTCTAACAATTGTTGGTAGTGGAATGATGAGGTTTCCAACGGTAATTGTGGATTTATCTATGCTTCCTTTTTCTATCAACTTTTGCTTCACGGAATTTGCAACTGTGCTATTTGGTGCATTGATACTTAAGATTATTATGTCACTGTGGTGGATTTACCCTTTGATTATTATATAATTCCCCTCTCTAGCTCTGGGAATCTATTTTCTCTGAAGTCTACTTTATTTAATACTAATACAGACCCTCTTGCTTTGCTTTGATTGATGTTTGCATAAAATACATTTTTCTATTCTTTAAACCTGCCTATATCATTACATTTGAAATGAGTTTCTTTTTTTTTTTTTTTTTTTTTAATATTTATACTTTTTATTGCATTTTAGGTTTGGGGGTACATGTGAAGAACATGCAAGATTGTTACATAGGTACACACATGGCAGTGTGATTTGCTGCCTTCCTCCCCATCACCTGTATCTGTTATTTCTCCCCATGCTATCCCTCCCCAACTCTCTACCCCCTGCTGTCCCTCCCCTTTTTCCCCCCGACAGACCCCAGTGTGAGATGCTCCCCTCCCTGTGTCCATGTGTTCTCATTGTTCAACACCCGTCTATGAGTGAGAATATGCGGTGTTTGGTTTTCTGTTCCTGTGTCAGTTTGCTGAGAATGATGGCTTCCAGGTTCATCCATGTCCCTACAAAGGATGCAAACT
>PVKV010036999.1:0-15214 GCA_004027835.1 Alouatta palliata
AAAAAAAAAAAAAAAAAAAACCATTTTTTCTTTTTAAGGAAAGAAAAAAGACAGAAAAAGAGAAAGAAGGAAGAAAAAAAAGAATGAAATAAAGAGAAAAAGAAGAAAAAAAGGGAGAGAGAACGGGAATCTTGCTCTATTGCCCAGGCTAGAATGCAGTCTACAAATGGATATTAAAAGCTCTTTTATACTAATAATTGTGTTATACCATGGAGACAGGAAGGAATAAGGGAGGAAAAAAACAAACAGCCAACCAGTATTTCATTTAAACCTATGAAATGCTATGCAATTGCTGGGGAGTGATTTACTCCCAACCATGTGGTCACTTTTAGAATAAATGTGATGTGTTACTGACAAAAAAATGTATGTTTTGTGGATTTGGAGTAGAGAGTTCTGTAAATGTTTATTAAGTTTACTTGTTCGAGGTCTAAGTTCAAGTCCCGGGTATCCTTCTTAACCTTCTGTCTCATTAATCTGTCCAATATTGACAATGTAATGTTAAAGTCTCCCACTATTATTGTGTGGGAGTCCAAGTCTCTTTGTAAGCCGTTTAGATAATTATGGTTATATGCTGGTATGCCACAGCCAGACTGCCTGGCTTCCATTCCAGGCCCTAGATGGGTAACTCTGGGTACTCAGCCTCTCTATGCCTGGACTTCTTCATCTTTGAAATGGGGTAATAATACTACTTACCTCATAAGGTTCTTGTGGGAATTAAATGAAAGCCCTTAGAACAGGCATTGACACGCTGTGAAGGTGTGTTAGCTATTTTGATGATGATGCATTTTGTCAGCAACTTGATTTCTATTTAACATATGATAGAATGTGGACAAACCTAGCCATTTTCAGTGATTCCAGAATATTCCAAAGCATGAATATACCGTTGTTTATCCAACCATTTCTTGATAAACATTGCAGATTTTTTTTGCAGTTTTATGATTACAAATAATGCTGCAATAGTTTTCTATATATAGTCTTTATAAATTTGCATTTATTTCTTAGAATTTATTTATTTATTTATTTATCTGAGACAGTGTCTTGCTCTTAGCGCAGGCTGGAGCGCAGTGGTACAATCTCAGCTCACTGCAACTTCTGCCTACTGGGTTCAAGCAATTCTTCTGCCTCAGCCTCCTGAGTAGCTAGGATTACAGGCGCCCGCCACCACATCTGGCTAATTCTTGTATTTTCAGTAGAGATGGGGTTTCACCATGTTGGTAAGGCTGGTCTCGAACTCCTGACCTCATGATCTGCCCGCCTTGGCCTCCCAAAGTGCTGGGATTACAGGTGTGAGGCACCACGCCTGGCCTTAGAATTTATTCTCAAATTAGAGTGACTGGTTCAAATTGGATGCAATTCCAGCTACCTACAAATGTAGGTAGCTGGGTACCTTGTTGGCAGAGGGTACGTTGTTGGACTCACTGGCAAGGGTGATGAGGCCCTGGTGGAACTCCTGGAGACACTGCTTAACTGCTCTCCCTGGACAGTGTGTCATTTTGCACTTATACCAGCAATGTATGGGAGTGCCTGTTTCCCCATAGCCTCACCAACAGAGTATTTTATCAATCGTTTGGACTTTCTGCCAATCTATAAAGGAAGATAAGTGTAGCTTGAATTTGTATTTATCTTTTTCATTGCGGTTGAACATTTTTTCCTATAGTAAAGGACATTTTTACTTTTTGGTAAACTCCCAGTTCTGGTTCTTTTTTTCCTTTTGAGACAGAGTCTCACTCTGTCACCCGGGCTGCAGTGCAGTGGTGCAATCTCGGCTCACTGCAACCTCTGCCTCCTGGGTTCAAGCGATTCTCCTACCTAGGCCTCCTGAGTAGCTGGGATTACAGATGCATGCCACCATGCACGGCTGATTTTTGTATTTTTGATAAAGACGGGCTTTCACCATGTTGGCCAGGCTGGTCTTGAACTCCTGACTTCAGGTGACCCACCCACCTCAGGCTCTCAAAGTGCTGGGATTACAGGCATGAGCCACTGCACCCAGCATTCCTTTCTTTTCTTTTCTTTCTTTCTCTCTTTTTTTAAGAAACAGGGTCGTGCTGTGTTGCCCAAGCTGAAGTACAGTGGCACAATCATAGCTCACTGCAGCCTCGAACTCCTGGATTCAAGCAATCCTTCTGCCTCAGTCTCCAGAGTAGCTGGGACAACAGGCACACACTACCAAACCTAAGTTTTGTCGTTTTTGTAGAAATGGGGTCTTTCTGTGTTGCCCGGGCTCGTTCTGGTTCTTTCTCTGCATTTAAATTTCAGAATGAGTCTTGAATATGAAGTCAGTTTGGAATATAAGCTCTGCGGGCTTTCTGTTTGTGTTATCCACTGCTGTAGCCCAGGTGTCTAGAAGGGTAACTGGCACGTGGCAGATTCTCACTAAATATTTGTTGAATGAATCACTGGTTCTTGCTAGTCAGTCACCAAGTGTGTGATCAACTGCAGACAAACAGAAGTAATTCCTGGCTCTCCTAAGGGTGAGGCTCTTTTTAAAAGTGAAAATAACACAAAACATACAAGTTACCATCTTAACAATTTTTTAACCTTGGCATGGAGAACTGATTGAAATTAGCCGTTTTTAAGTACACAACTCTGCAGTGTTACTTACATTCACACTGTTGTGCTACCATCACCACCATCCATCCACAGAACTCTTCATTTTTTAATTTATTTTTTTATTTTTTTCGAGTTGGAGTCTCACTCTGTCACCCAGGCTGGAGTGCAGTGATGCGATCTCGGCTCACTGCAACGTCCGCCTCCCAGGTTCAAGCAATTCTCCTGCCTCACCCTCCCGAGTTGCTGGGGTGACAGGTGTGCACCACCACGCCTGGTTAATTAATTTTTTTTTCTTGCATGTAACATAAGGGCAGTGGAGAGACCTGGTTAATTTTTGTATTTTTAATAGAGATGGGGTTTCACCGTCTTGGTCAGGCTTGTCTCAAACTCCTGACCTTGTGATCAACCCGCCTCTGCCTCCCAAAGTGCTGGGATTACAGGCATGAGCCACCATGCCCGGCCTGTTTTCTTCTCACTTTATTATTTATTTATTTATTTATTTGAGATGGAGTCTCACTCTGTTGCCCAGACTGGAGTGCAGTGGCACAATCTTGGCTCACTGCAACTTCCGCCTCCTAGGTTCAAGTAATTCTCCTGCCTCAGCCTCCTGAGTAGCTGGGACTACAGGCACATGCCACCATGCCCGGCTAATTTTTGTATTTTTAGTAAAGACAGCGTTTTGCCATATTGGCCAGGCTGGTCTTGATCTCCTGACCTCGGATTGGCCTCCCAAAGTGCTGGGATTACAGGCATGAGCCACCATGCCCGGCCTTTCTTCTAACTTTAAATGGCACTTTTCCTCTTCCAAAATTCTACTTGTAATATATTAAAATAATGATAGGATATGTCCCCTTCAGGGCACCCTTGATACGTATATAAGAGCTGGCCTTTTCTAGGTGCTGCTGAAGAGCCAGGCCTCAGGGGACAGGAAGCATTAAACTGGTGGAGCACTCTGAGGGTAAGTCTGGGGGCCTTTTGTGCTTCTCAGCTGGGCTCACTTGTTGCTTAGTAGACCGAGCTTGTTATTCATTGCTATGAGTGTTGTTTATTTTTCTAGTTACTTTGGGATCTGCGATAGTTGTTCTGAAAGTTAAGAGTTCTAAATATACTACAGGATAGCTGAGGTCCATGTGGTAGCTTGCTAGAAAATGACAGAAGAAATACAATTCTGGACTGGATGTGCTTGTAATCCCAGCACTTTTTGGAGGCTGAGGTGGGCGGATCCCCTGAGGTCAGGAGTTTAAGACCAGCCTGGCCAACATGGCAAAACCCCATTTCTGTTAAAAAAAAAAAAAAAAAAAATTAGCCGGGCACGGTGATGTGCGACTGTAATTCTAGCTAGTTGGGAGGCTGAGGAAGGAGAATTGCTTGAACCTGGGCGGCAGAGGTTGCAGTGAGCCGAGGTCGCGCCACTGCACTTCAGCCTGGCGCCTGGTGACGGAGTGAGACTGTCTCAAAAAAAAAAAAAAAAAAAAAAAAAATTCTGAGTTCTTCCCTGTTCTTGTTTTCGTTTCCAGAGACATACCTAGTCTCCAGAGTATAACAATCCTTTTTGTCTTCTAGGCTGAGGTTTGAGGGAAAAAAAAGTCCTAGAAATTTTATCCATAGTTGAGTTGAAACAGGTTGGGATTTTTCAAAAGAAACTTTATGCAAAATCCTACGGGAAGAGAAGGGAGAAAAAATGAAAATAAAGTCACAATAAATACACTACTTTGGCTGGGCCCTTCCTGATGAAAGGCTGGAGTGGCTTGTGGCGTTCGGCAACACCGCCCCCTAGAGGTCACTGCTGTGCTACGCTCCAACGTCCCCAACGATTGTTAGACTATTCAGATCCCTTTTGGTAAGGAGCATTCCCAGGATTGTGAAGTGGGAGCCGGCCACATCCATAATGTTCGTGGAGCCTAGAAGAGCCCTGCTGAAAAAAATTTTACCCGGCTACTCTAAGATCCAGACATGCACAGACCAGCCCTCTTGAAGAGAGCTTAGGCTTCCTGAACGGGGCTGGAATGGAGAGAGACAATGGGATTTCTGAGACAGCATTGCCAGGAGAAAAACGCGTGGCTGAATGGGTCAGCCCAAACATCAGGGGCTTGAATCCAGAGGGAGGAGGGGCTGGAGGAACATTGCAAAGCTGTGCCTCGCTGCTCTTTATCCAGCCTCCTCTGAGGAACGTGTGTGACCCAGGACGGGAAAGGCTGTGGTCTGTAGGAGGAGCAGTAGGTGGGGTGGCCATCTGTCCGTGTTTGCTTAGAATTGTCCCAGCTTCAGCAATGGAAAGTCCTGGCTCCTGGACTGAAGGAAGCTGATCCGTTCCTGGCCCTCTGAAATGACTGGTCACCATAGATAAGGGTCACTCAGTACCAAGAGTTCTGCTGTGGGAACTCCTGTCTAAGCAGCTGACCAAGAGAAACAGCCAGTTTCCCCAATGCCTGCACAGGAAGGAGTCCCTAAATCTGGTGGGCCACAGGTTAGCAACCCTGTGGCACTTAGTGGTGGCAAAACACCAAAGACAACAACAACAAAAAGATTAGAAATAGCCAGAGAGAAAATATATACAGCATTACCTAAAGGGGAACAAAAAGGAGATGGACTTCACTACAGCAAATATGGAAGCCAGGAGAAAACGGCATAACATCTTCAAAGTGTTGAGATAAAATAATGTCAACCTAGAATTATCTTCCCAGAAAAATTATCTTTCTTTTTTTAAATTTATTTTTAGGCAGGGCACAGTGGTTCATGGCTGTAATACCAGCATTTTGGGAGGCCAAGGTGGGTGGATCACCTGAGGTCAGGAGTTCAAGACCAGCCTGACCAACATGGCGCAACTCTGTCTCTACTAAAAACATGAAAATTAGCTGGATACAGTGGCGCACGTCTGTAATCCCCGTGACACCGGAGGCTGAGGCAGGGGAATCACTTGAACCTGGGAGGCAGAGGTTGCAGTGAGCCAAGATTGCGCCACTGCACTCCAGGCTGGGCAGCAAAGCAAGACTCTGTCTCAAAAAAAAAAAAAAATTCTTTTGAAAAATATTTCTTTCTTGGGCTGGATGTGGTGACTCACGCCTACAATCCCAGCACTTTGGGAGGCCGAGGTGGGTGGATCATGAGGTCAAAAGTTTGAGACCAGCCTGGCCAACATGGTGAAACCCAGTCTCTACTGAGAATACAAAAATTAGCTGGGTGTGGTGGTTTGTGCCTATAATCCCAGCTACTCGGGAGGCTGAGGCAGGAGAAATGCTAGAACCCAGGAGGCGGAGGTTGCTGTGAGCTGAGATCACACCACTGCACTCCAGCCTGGGCAACAAAGCAAAACTCATCTCAAAAAAAAAAATTTTGTTTTTAGTAGAAGCAGGGTCTCCCTATGTTGCCCAGGCTGGTGCTGAGGTCCCGGGTCAAGTGATCCTCCCAACTCAGCTTCCCAAAATGTGGGGATAACAGGCATGAGCCACCATGCCCAGCTGAAAAATTACATTTCAAAAACAAGGGCAAAATAAATACATTTTTAGATGAACAAAAAAAACTGATCATCAAAAGACCTTTACTGAAGGTGGGGGCGGAGAGGAGAAGCTGATTAAGTGGTATAAAAATACAGTTAGATAGAAAGAATATGCTCTCGTATTTGATAGTACAGTAGAAAAATTATAGTTAATAATTTTACTATTTATTTATTTATTTATTAGAGACAAGGTCTGGCTCCATTGCCCAGGCTGGAGTATGGTGGCTTGATTATGTCTCACTGCAGCCTTGAATTCCTGGGCTCAAGCAGTCTTTCTACCTTAGCCTCCTGAGTAGCTAGGATTATAAGCAGGTGCCACCATGCCCAGCCAATTTTTAAAATTTTTTTGTAGAGACGGGGTCTTGCCGTTTGTTCAGGCTGGTGTCAAACTCCTGGCCTTAAGCAATCCTCCTGCCTCAGCCTCCAAAAGTGCTGGGATTGCAGGTGTGAGCATCTTTACCTAGTCAACAATCATTTATTGTCTATTTCACAATAGCTAGAAGAGAAGAGTTGTAATGATCCCAACACAAAGAAAGATAAGGCTGGGCGCAGTGGCTCACACCTGTAATCTCAGCACTTCGGGAGCCTGAGGTGGGTGGATCACCTGAGGTCAGGAGTTCAAGACCAGTCTGGCGAACGTGGTGAAACCTCTGTCTCTACTAAAAATACGAAAAACTAGCCGGGCACGGTGGCGAATGCCTGTAACCTTGACTATTTGGGAGGCTGAGGCAGGAGAATTGCTTGAACCTGGGAGGCAGAGGTTGCAGAGAGCCGAGATTATGCCGTTGCACTCCAGCCTGGAAGCCTTGGACGATAGAGTGAGACTCTGTCCCCAAAAAATGTATACATAAATAATAAATAAATAAATAAAAATTATATGAAATAAAAAATTCAGTTATGCAGTCACATTTGCCACATTTCCAGTGCTTAATAACAATGTGTGGCTAGTGGCCACTATATTGGACAATGCAGATATAAAATATTTCCACCATTGGCCAGGCACGGTGGTTCCCACCTGTAATCCCAGCGCTTTGAGAGGCCCAGGTGGGTGGATTATGAGGTTGGGAGTTCAAGACCAGCCTGGCCAGCATGGTGAAACCCCGTCTCTATCAAAAATACAAAAATTAGCTGGGCATGGTAGCAGGTGCCTGTAATCCCAGCTACTTAGGAAGCTGAGGCAGGAGAATCACTTGAACCTGGGAGGTGGAGGTTGCAGTGAGCCGAGATCGTGCCATTGCACTCCAGACTGGACAACACAGTGAGACTCCATCTAAAAATAAAAACAAAACTCCACTGTTGCAGAAAGTTCTATTAACAGCACTTAAAAGATATACCTCAAGCAGAAGGAGAAAATTCCAGAACAAAGGTCTGAGATGCAAGGTGAAATTCTACAAAATAAAATGCTAAGCATGTGAGTAAATCTAAATAAACACTGATGAGATGAAATAATATTAAATGTCTGAGTTGGGCGGCTACAAAAGAAAATGCTAAACTACTTATACATGTTAAGTCAGGAAAGACGTGATTAGAGTTCAAAACATTCTAAGATCTTTTTTATTATTCACATAAAGACTGGACCGAGAAACAAAATTCAGCAATATATTGTTTACAAGCAATACACCTAAAACATAAGGGCTCAGGCTGGGCGTGGTGGCTCACCACCTGTAATCTTTGGGAGGCCGAGGCGGGTGGGTTGCTTGAGGTCAGGAGTTTGAGACCACCCTGGCCAAAATGGTGAAACCCCATCTCTACTAAAAATACAAAAATTAGCTGGGCATGGTGGTGTGTGACTGTAACCCCAGCTACTTGGGAGGCTGAGGCAGGAGAATCACTTGAACGTGGGAAGTGGAGGTTGCAGTGAGCCAAGATTGTGCCACTGCATGCCAGCCTGGGCAATAGAGCGAGACTCCATCTCAAAAAAAAAAAAAAAAGAAAGAAAGAAAGAAAAAGTTTAAACATGTACAAAGGTAGATAAAATAGCATAATTAATTCCATGCGTCTATCACCATGTGGAACAATGATCAATTCCATCTTGCTTCATCAGTACCTGCCCCGACACTTTCCTCTCTGACTTTGGATTATTTTGAGGCAAATCCTAAACATTGTATCATTTCATCTGTAAATATTCTAGTATTTATCTCTAGAAGAAAATGATTATTTGGCAAAAATAATCATGTCATTCTACTCAAAATTAACATAGTTTTAAATATTGTTAAATAAGTACTCTGTTCAAATTTCCCCAATTTTCACATCAATATCTTTTTCTTGTAAATGTTTATTGTTTTATTCAGGCTCAAAATTATGTTTATATATTGTGATTGATTGAAAAGTCTCTTAAATTGCTCACTTTCAATGTGTTCATGGGTGGAGCATTGTGGCTCATGCCTGTCATCCCAGCACTTTGGGAGACCTAAGTGGGTGAGTCACTTGAGGTCAGGAGTTTGAGACCAGCCTGGGCGATGTGGCAAATCTCCGTCTCTAGAAAAAATACAAAAGTTAGCCTGGTATGGTGGTGGGTACCTGTAGTTCCAGCTACTCTGAAGGCTGAAGTGGGAGGATCACTGGAGGCGGAGGTTGCAGTGAGCTGAGATTGGACCACTACACTCCAGCTTGGATGATGTAGTGAGACCCCATCTCAAAAAAAAAAAAAAAAAAAAAATTCACTTTGGAATAATATTAGATTTACAGACAAGTTGCAAAATAGTGTAGAGAGTTTCCTAATATTTGCCCCCTAAAGTTAACAACTTATTTAACCATAGTATAATTATGAAAGTTAGGAAGCTAATGTTAGTACAAAATTATTAAATAAACTACAGATCTTTTTAGAATCAACAATTTCCTCTCTCAGTATTAGTTTTCTGTTCCAGGATTAGATCAAAATTTCACATTGCATATAGTCTCTTCCTAGACTCCTCAAATCTGTGACAATGCCTTCGTCTTTCCTATGTTGCCCAGGCTAGACTTGAACTCCCAGGTGTAAGGTATTCTCCTGCCATAACCTTCAGAGTATCTGGGATTACGGGCAGGCACCACCACATCAGGCTGTGACTTTAATATTTTTGATAAGTACTGATCAGTTGTTTTGTAGAATGTCACTCATGGTGGTTTTTTAAAAGCAGGTTTTTCTTTTTTCTTTTTTTTTTTTGAGATGGCGTCTCTCACCCAGGCTGGAGTGCAGTGGCACCATCTCAGCTCACTGCAGCCTCCACCTCCCAGGTTCAAGTGATTCTCATGCCTTAGCCTCCTAAATAGCTGGGATTACAGGCGCCTGCCACCGTATCTGGCTAATTTTTGTATTTTTAGTAGAGACAGAGTTTCACCATGTTGGCCAGGCTGTTCTTGAACTCCTGACCTCCGGCGATCTGCCCACCTCAGCCTTCCAAAGTGCTGGGATTATAGGTGAGAGCCCACCCGCCTGGCCAAGCAGGTTTTTCTAGATATGATTTACATACCATATAGTTCACTTGTTTAAAGTGTACAATGTTTTTAAATATATTTAGAGATATGCAACTATTACCATAATCTAATTTTAATACTTAAAAAAAATCATCCCAAATAAACATTGTATCCATTACCAATCACTCTCCATTCCTTTCAGCCTCCTGCTTATCTCCTCTATATCTCTATAGATTCTGGACATTCATATAAATAGGTATAATATGGAATGCTGTGGCACTATCTCAGCTCACTGCAACCTCTGCTTTCTGGGTTCAAGGGATTCTCCTGCCTCAGCCTCCAGAGTAGCTAGGAATACAGGCTCGGCCACCATGCCTGGCTAATTTTTTGTATTTTTAGTAGAAATGGGGTTTCACCATGTTGTCCAGGCTGGTCTCAAACTCCTGTCTCAAGTGATCCACCTGCCTCAGCCTCCCAAATTGTTGGGATTACAGGCGTGAGCCACTGCGCCGGACCGTGCTTTTTTGCGTGTGTCTGTCTTTCTCTTCGAATAATAGTTTCAAAGTTTAGCCATTTGTGATGTTATCAGTACTTCATTCCTGTGCATGTCCAAATAATATTCCATTGTATGGAGATATCACATTTTGTTTATCCGTGCATCAATTGATGGATATTTGGGTTGTCTCCATTTTTTGAGTGTTATAAATAATGTTGCTATGAACATTTGTGAAGAGTCTTTGAAAACATTTGTTTTCATTTATTCTGGGCATACACTTTGGGGTGGATTTTTTGGTCTTGTGGTAGCTCTATGTCTAACATTTTGAAAAATTGCCAAACTATTTTCTAAAGTGTCTATACCATTTTGATTTCCAACTTCTTGTTATCCACACTCGTTATTATCTGTCTTTTTTTTTTTTTTTGGCATATCCATCCTCATGAGGGTGAAGTGTATTGCATTTCCCTAATGACTAATTATGTTGAGCACTTTTTTTTTTTTGAGTCAGAGTCTCATTCTGTTGCCCAGGCTGGAATGTTGGCTCACTGGAGCCTCTGCCTCCAGAGTTCAAGCAATTCTCCTGTCTCAGCTTCCCAAGTAGCTGAAACTAAAGGCTCATGCCACCATGCCCAACTAATTTTTGTATTTTTAGTAGAGACGAGGTTTCACCATATTGTTCAGGATGGTCTTGAACTCCTAACCTCAGGTGATCCACCCATCTCAGTCTGCCAAAGTGCTAGCATTACAGGCGTGAGCCACTGCGACCAGCCTGCTATTTTTTTTTTCTTTTCCTTTTTTTATTCACCTGGGTGCAGGTGGGCTAAGGCTGAAAAGGGCATAGCCCTTTTTTTTTTTTTTTTTTTTTTTTAAATAGAAATGGGATTTTGCTATTTTGGCCAGGCTGGTCTTGAATCCCTGACCTCGGGTGATTAGCCCCCCGCAGCCTCACGAAGAGGCTTCATGTGCCTTCTGGTCATTTGTATATCTTCTTTGGAGAAATGACTATTCAAATTCTTTGCTCTTTTTAGTTGATTATTTGTTTATTTTATTGTTAGTTGTAAGAGCTCTTTATGTATTCTGGGTCCTTCAGATATATTCTCCTGGTCTGGAGGTTCTTCTTTTTATTTATTTATTTATTTTTTTAACTCCTCTTTGCTTCTAGACCTAGAACTAGAAGTCGGTAGGTTCTTTTTCACACTCTCTCTCTTTTTTGTTTTGATACAGAGTCTCACTCTGTTGCCCAGGCTGGAGTGCAGTGGTGCAATCTCAGCTCACTGCAGCCTCCGCCTCCTGGGTTCAAGCGATTCTCTTGCCTCAGCCTCCGGAGTAGCTGGGACTACAGGTGTGTGCCACCACGCCCAGCTAATTTTTGTATTTTTAGTAGAGATGGGGTTTTGCCACGTTGGCCAGGCTGCTCTCAATCTCCTGACCTCAGGTGATCCTCTTGCCTTGGCCTCCCAAAGTGCTGGGATTACAGGTGTGAGCCACCGTGCCTGGCCTGCAGTAAGTTTTGAAATGAAGAAGTGTGAGTCTATCAATTGTGTTCTGTTCCAAGATTGTTTTGATTATTCTGGGCCTCTTGCATTTCTTTTTTTTTCTTTTAAACTCATCTGTGTTTGTTACAACCTTTTGAAGCAGAGTGTGACTTGGCTACTACAGTTCCATTCACCAGCCTCTCTCTGGGTTATTTTTAAACAGTTTTACAATATGCCTAGGTAGGCTTCTAATTTTGCTCCTGCAAACAATATTTTGCTTTGGAAAACAAGCCCTGTGGAGAGTTCCTTCCATCAAGTTGCTTCAGTTTATCATATTTCCAGAGGACTAGTACACGTAGAATTGGCAACTACAGAGGATGAAAAGTTTAAAAAGCAGATCCTAGAAGATGTAACTAATACTTTTCCTCCAAACATCAAGGTATCCCTCAGAACACTGCAGTGACAAAAAAAAAAAAAAAAAAAAAAAAAAAAAAAATTGGCCTACTAAGGAATCTGGCTTGATAGCTAAACTCTTGAGATCACAAAGTTAATGTTAGGTTATATACATCTTTTTTGGGGGGTAGGGGAAGAGATGCAGTCTCACTCTGTCGCCCAGGCAATAATACAGTGGTATGATCTCGGCTCACTGCAACCTCTGCCTCCTCGGTTCAAGCGATTCTCCTGCCTCAGCCTCCTGAGTAGCTGGGATTACAGGCGCCCACCGTCACACCTGGCTAATTTCTGTATTTTTTTTTTTTTTTTTGAGACGGAGTTTCGCTCTTGTTACCCAGGCTGGAGTGCAATGGCGTGATCTCGGCTCACCACAACCTCCGCCTCCTGGGTTCAAGTGATTCTCCTGCCTCAGCCTCCCGAGTAGCTGAGACTACAGGTGCGCACCACCACGCCCAGCTAATTTTTGTATTTTTAGTAGAGATGGGGTTTCACCATGTTGACCAGGATGGTCTTGATCGCTTGACCTTGTGATCCACCCGCCTCGGCCTCCCAAAGTGCTGGGATTATAGGTGTGAGCCACCGCGCCCGGCCCATTTTTGTATTTTTATAGAGATGGGGTTTTGCCATGTTGGCCAGGCTGGTCTCGAACTCCTGACCTCAGGTGATCAACCCACTTTGGCCTCCCAAAGTGCTGGGATTACAGGCATGAGCCACTGCACCCAGTCTACATACATCTTACGACACACATTACCCCTATCTGTTAAAATAAGCCTATGTTACTAGAAAAGCATGACTAACTCTGTTTTAGTGCCTGAAGTATCACAGAATCACTTAGAAGTAGAAAGAACTCTTATGTTCCCCCTGAAGTAGTTATTGTCAGGCCATAGAGACTTTTTAAACGTGAAGAAAAGCAACTAAAATAATCCTTGAAAATACATTATCAGAGAGAATGAAGGTAGCATATTAAACACGCGTGCAAGTCTTTCCTCAGCCAGGGCCGTCTGCTTCTTCCAGGCGTGACGTGTCGTGACGTCTTCTGTGGGGCAGCATTTCTTCAGTTACAGCAGCATGGCTATCATCAGCAGTAGGACCATCTTCATCAATACCCAGACCAAGTTTGATCGTCCTGTAGATCCTGTTAGTATGTGTCTGGGGCTCTTCCAGACTGGAGCCAGGAGACAGGAGTGCAGTTTCGTAAAGCAAGATGGCCAGATCCTTCACACGCTTGTCAGCCTCTGCCTTTGGCGTTAAGGCATCAATAACGAAAGGTCAGCGTGTGTCTCCAGGTGTTTCTTTGCTGTCACACAGCCCGTTGTTGAGTTGTGTCATGGGGCGTGAGCTTTCATGATTCTCTCCCTGTCTGCTGTCCAGCCGCATGTGCTTGTGACAGTACAGCATAGGAACGTCACCACTTTGATGCAATCACCCTTTTGACTTTTTTCTCCAACATGTCTTTCATGATTTTGCAGAGGTTCTCTTTCTTTTTTTTTCTATTGACAATGTGCATTTTGATTGGTTCTCAAAGTTTTTTTTTCTTTTCCTGTTTCTGTTTTCTCAAACTTTATTTTTTTATTTTTTTCTTTTCCTGTTTCTGTTTTTTCTTCTTCATCTTCTGGAAGTTCCAAACCCTCAGGCGACTGACACTATAGTCTTACTCTCAAATTCCTTCAGCTGCTGGACATAGTACTCATTAATTGACTCGATCATATAGATCACTTCGAAGCCATGCTTCTGAAGACATTCCACAAAGGCTGGGTTAACTACTGGGACCTTGGTCTCACTGTGATGTAATAGATACGTTTCTGGTTTGCCTTCCTTCTACAAACCGCAGTGAGATAAAGCATCTCATCACCAAAGGCAGGTGTGCAGTATCTTTTTTTTATTTTTATTTTTTGAGACACTCTTGCTCTGTCACCAGGTGCCAGGCTGGAGTGCAGTGGCACGATCTCAGCTCACTGCAACCTCCACCTCCTGGATTCAAGCAGTTTTCCTGCCTCAGCCTCCCGAGTAGCTGGGACTACAGGTGCACACCGCCACGCCCAGCTAACTTTTGTATTTTAGTAGAGATGTTGGCCAGGATGGTCTCGATCTCTTGACCTTGTGATCCACCTGCCTCGGCCTCCCAAAGTGCCAGGATTACAGGTGTGAGCCTGTATCTTAACAGCTCTGAAAGCTTCTTCTGATTTTGAGAGTCTGTGTTTTCCAAGCTTTATGTTTTTAGAGAACTTCTTACAGAAATTTTTGTAGTTCTTTTTATCCTCTGCCAGGTCAGCAAAGAGTTCTAAGGATTTTTTGACCAAATTCTTCCTAATAAGTTTCAAATTTTTGCTTTGTTGCAACATCTCAGAAAAAAAAAATATTTGAAGGGAGATCCTCTGAGTCCATCACTCCTCTAATGAAGTGCAGATACTCAGGGATTAGCTCCTCACAGTTACCCGTGATGAAAACTCTGCGTACATACAACTGACTGTTGTTCTTTTTCTTTCTGTTTTCAAATAGGTCGAAAGGAGCATGTCTTGAAACAAAAAGAAGAGCTCTTCTAAATTGCAGCCGTCCTGCCGACGAAAAGTGCTTCACCGCCAAGTAGTCTTTGGTCAAGCTCTCACGGAGCTCTCCCTATGCCTCGTGGGTCATAGCGTCAGGATTTCTGGTCCAGATAAACTCAGCTTTGTGGAGTTCTTGACCAATGTACTTTCCCTCACTTTCCTTCTTCTTGTCAGCATCCTTCTTTTCTTCTTCTTCCTCAGAATGGACATCTTCCATTTCAGGTTTGTCATCGGAGTCTTTTTCTTTCCTCTTTATCTTCCTTTTCTTCGGCCTCATCATCGCTGACTTACCACGTTTCTTGTCCACCAGAAGAGTAACGGGATAGCCAATAAACTGAGAATATTTATTCACAATCTCTTTTATTCTTCTTTCCTCCCAATACTCAGTTAGGTCTTCTTTCAGGTGCAGGATACCCTTTTCTCCATGCCCCATAGGTTCACTGTACCCACCCTGACCGTGAATGATCCTCCTGCTGAGGACCCCCAAGCATGCTGCTCACATTTATGTTTGGTGATCACAGTTACTTTCTCGGCAACCAAATAAGCAGAATACAAACCACCACCAAACTGGCCAATCATAGAGATATCTGCACCAGCCTGGAAAACTTCCGTGAATGCTTTGGTCCCAGACTTGATGACAGTACCAAGGTTATTGATCAAGTCGGCCATGGTCATTCCTATTTCAGTATCCATAATAGTGAGGGTTTGATCTTGTTTGTTTAGTATAAGATTAATGTGCAGTTCTCCCAGAGTCTAATTTACTGGGATCCATCAAACTTTCCTTTTTTTTTTTTTTTTT
>PVKV010037000.1:0-15212 GCA_004027835.1 Alouatta palliata
CTCCTGGATTCAAGCAATTCTCCTGCCTCAGCCTCCCGAGTAGCTGGGACTACAGGCACGTGCCACCATGCCCAGCTAATTTTTGTATTTTTAGTAGAGACGGGGTTTCACCATGTTGACCAGGATGGTCTCGATCTCTTGACCTCGTGATCCACCCGCCTCGGCCTCCCAAAGTGTTGGGATTACAGGCGTGAGCCACTGCGCCCGGCCCTCTTTTTGTTATTTTTGAGACAGAGTTTCGCTCTTGTTGCCTAGGCTGGAGTGCAATGGCAGGATCTCGACTGATCGTAACTTCCCCCTCCCGGGTTCAAGCTATTCTCCTGTCTCAGCCTCCCGAGTAGCTGGGATTAGAGGCATGCGCCACCACGCCTGTCTAATTTTGTATTTTTAGTAGAGACAGGGTTTCTCCATGTTGGTCATGCTGGTCTCGAACTCCCGACCTCAGGTGGTCCGCCCGCCTCGGCCTCCGAAAGTGCTGGGATTACAGGCTTGAGCCACTGCGCCCTGCTGCAGTTCTGATTTCTAAGGAATGCCCCCTGCCTGACAGGGCGGCGCTTAGACGCCCACTTTTTTAAAGCAGAATAATGTTAACTAAATGCCATCAATTGAGCGTTTGCGATGTGCCAGGCAATGTACGGACATTATTTTCAATTCTCATTTCAATATTCCGGTAGTGGGTATTGTTATTACCATATTACACGTGAGGAAACTGAGACTTAAAGATTAAGCAAGAAATTGCCCAATTGAACATATTTAGTAAGTGATCGAACCAGTATTCAAACCCAGTTTGAGTCCAAAGTCCACGTTCTTTACCTCTTGAGAAAAATAGGTCTTTTTTTTTTTTTTAAGAAAGAAAGAGGGAAACTATCTTCTGTGAACCTCAGCTTCCAAATTTGCCAAGTAGGACTAACAGTAACCCTTCTTCTCTTGGAGTTCTTGTATCAAAATATTTATACATGAAAGCACTTTAAACAGCCCCTGGCACTTAGTAATTGTTCAATAATATTAGATATTGTTGAGCAGTTTCTTTTTGTCAGCACTGTGCCACAGGCATAGGAAAAGAAAAGGATTTTTTTTGCAAGGAAGGGGAGGCTCAAGGAAACTTCAACAGGTGGGTTTATGAAGGAAAAGATCAAGACTGTTTTAAACTCTACCAGTAGTATTTATAATGATGAAGATATTGGCCCATTTTACAGATGTATAAGATGAGGTTCTGAGAGGTTTCTTTACTGAGTCACCCAGGAAATAAGGGAAAGTGCCCACAGTAGAATTTCCCATCCCCTTAAAGACTGCCCACCTCAACCTTGCTAGTACATAGCTCTACTTTAACACTTTGAACATCAAATTCAAATTAGTATTTGTTTCACAGGACTGAATACCCAGAAAGCCAGGACAGAGGCTCATTCATTCCTATTTCCTCAGTGCTTGAAGCACATTAGGAGCTTGGTAACTGCTTATGGAATGAAATAAGCAGAGCCAAGTACAATAATACCAAGCATTTTATTTTTTATTTATTTTTTTAAGATGGGGTTTCACCATGATGGCCAGGCTGGTTTTGAACTCCTGACCTCAGGTGATCCACCCATCTCAGCCTCCCAAAGTGCTAGGATTACAGGCATGAGCCACCATGTTTGACCGAACTTTATTTTATTTTTTATTTTTAAGACTAGTCTAGTGTAGTAGCAAGCACTTATTAAGGGTCTGAAACCTTCTAAAATATTTCACATTCTTATTTATTTTTAAAATATTTTAATTTATCTTTCTCATGTTCATGGTGACACATTAATTCTTTTTTTTTTTTTTTTTTTTTTTTGAGACGGAGTTTCGCTCTTGTTGCCCAGGCTGGAGTGCAATGGCGCGATCTTGGCTCACCGCAACCTCCGCCTCCTGGGTTCAAGCAATTCTCCTGCCTCAGCTTCCCGAGTAGCTGGGACTACAGGCGCACGCCACCACGCCCAGCTAATTTTTGTATTTTTGTATTTTTTGTATTTTTAGTAGAGACGGGGTTTCACCACGTTGACCAGGATGGTCTCGATCTCTTGACCTCGTGATCCACCCGCCTCGGCCTCCCAAAGTACTGGGATTACAGGCGTGAGCCACCGCGCCTGGCCCAAGACACATTAATTCTTATAACTAAAACTAAGATGAGAACTATTAGTCCAGTTTTTTTAGGGGGCATTGAGTCTCCCTCTGTCACCCAGGCTGGAGTCCAGTGGCTCAATGTTGGTTCACTGCAACCTCTGCCTCCCAGGTTCAAGCGATTCTCCTGCCTCAGCCTCCCCAGTAGCTGGGATTACAGGCATCTGCCACTACACCCCACTAATTTTTGTATTTTTAGTAGAGACAGGGTTTCATCATGTTAGCCAGGTTGGTCTCGAACTCCTGACCTCAAGTGATCCGCCTGCCTCAGCCTCCAAAGTTCTGGGATTACAGGCATGAGCCACCATGCCCACCTTAGCCCAGTTTTATAAATGAAGAAAATGTGAAACAAATATGTTAAATCACTTGCCTAAGAGTCTCCTAATAAGTGGCAGAGCTGAGATTTGAATTCAGGTGGGTTACTCACAAAGTATATACTCTTATGCAATAATTAGTAATAATAATAATGCCTAATTTCCATATTGTGCTTTACAAAGTATAATCAACATTTCACACAGTCGCAAGCAGGGAAGAAGTTACCTACTGAACTAAACATTAGTTCCAGATGGGGGACTGAGATTGCAGTATAGACAGTCCTCATCTTGCACAGTAATGCAAGACTGAAAATGTGCAAGCCGGCTGGGTGCGGTGGCTCAAACTTGTAATCCTAGCACTTTGGGAGGCCAAAACAGGAGGATCACCTGAGGTCAGGAGTTCAAGACCAGCCTGGCCAATATGGTGAAAACCCCGTCTCTACTAAAATACAGCAATTAGCCAGACATGATGGCAGGTTCCTGTAATCCCAGCTACTCAGAAGGCTGAGATGGGAGAATTGCTTGAACCCAGAAGACAGTGGTTGCAGTGAGCCAAGATTGCACCACTGCACTACAGCCTGGGCAGCTGAGCAAGACTGTCTCAAAAAAAAAAAAAAAAAAAAGGTGGGGCATGGTGGCTCACACCTGTAATACCAGCACTTTGGGAGGCCAAGACGGGCAGATCATGAGGTCAAGATATTGAGACCATCCTGGCCAACATGATGAAACACCATCTCTACTAAAAATAACAAAAGTTAGCTGGGCATGGTGGCAGATGCCTGTAGTCCCAGCTGCTCGGGAGGCTGAGGCAGAAGAATGGCTTGAACCCGGGTGGCGGAGGTTGCAGTGAGCCAAGATTGCGCCACTGCACTCCAGTCTGGCAGCAACAGAGTGAGACTCCATCTCAAAAAAAAAAAAGAAAAAGAAAATGTGCAAGCTGAAGTTATGCACAATGACCTTAATGGAAAAAATTATAATTGTTCTAATAATTATATTTATATTAGATATAATAGTATATCTAATATAGATATAATTAAAACCCTATCAGTTATAAATGTATAGGGAAATGAAAAAATATACTAAATATATACTAAAGCTAATATTTATTTATGGCTGGGCACGATGGCTCACACTTGTAATCCCAGCACTTTGGGATGCTGAGGTGGGCAGATCACTTGAAGTCAGGAGTTCGAGACCAGCCTGGCCAACATGGTGAAACCCTGTCTCTACTAAAATACAACAATTAGCCAGGCATGGTGGCAAGCACCTGTAATTGCAGCAACTGAGGAGGCTGAGGCAGGAGAATCGCTTGAACACAGGAGGCAGAGGTTGCAGTGAGCCTAGATTGTGCCACTGTACTCCAGCTTTGATGACAGAGCTAGACTGCATCTCAAAACACACACACACACACACACACACACACACACACACACACACACACACACAAAAGAGCACACTTGGAAATCCCAAGATTGAGAATAGGCATTGAAGATTGAGTTAAAGGCGGGCTCTGTAGTCTGATTCAGCAGAAGAGAGTCATATTTTGGATCTGAGCCACACATTTCATCTGAGGAACTCAAAGCATCTCCTCTTCATTATCCAATTCAGCCTTCTGGCAGGGAGTTGGGAGCTGGTACTGATACAGTCATCTTATGGGGAGAGAAGCTAAGGTGCAAAACAGTTAAATGTAACTTCAAAGGGAAACACTTCTGAGAGTCTTGGATAGTAGACTCTTTCTTTAGCTATCCCAGATTCCACAGTCTGCACTGATCCTATGGAGAAGGCTCATGAGAGCCCTCTAAACTGTGACTTAGCCCTGATTCACAGCTTGGCATCTAGTGCCCATCAAATTGTACTTGAGGTTCTTCTCAGTGATACAGGCAGACATGAGCTGAGGTATTCCCATCCATTAATCATGCATCTTTCATCTTTTTTTTGAAACAGAGTCTCTCTCAGTCCCCCACGCTGGTATGCAGTGGTCCAATTTCAGCTCACTGCAACCTCCACTTCCCAGGTTCAACTGATTCTTCTGCCTCAGCCACCCGAGTAGCTGGGATTACAGGTGTGCGCAACCGTGCCTGGCTAATTTTTGTGATTTTAGTAGAGACAGCGTTTTGCCATGTTGGCCAGGCTAGTCTTGAACTACTGGCCTCAAGTGAACCACCCACTTTTGCCTCCCAAAGTGCTAGGATCACAGGCAAAGAGCCACTGCTCCTGGCCTGTCATGCATCTTTCTAATGGGTCTTGTCTTTTATTATAATAACCATGAGAAAAATTCCAATTTCCCCCACCCTATCCTTTAAGAAACAGAAATATCTATTTAGTACTAGGTATATGGATGGCATTATTACAAAGTAGTAGTCCTAAGTAACAATAATTAAGACAGCAGAAAAGAGATTAATTTCTTCCATGAAGTTCATTTAAGCCTCTTATTTGTGAGTCAGGATCACTACAACCTCTGTCTCCTGGGTTCAAGCAAATCTCCTGCCTCAGCCTCCCAAGTAGCTGGGATTACAGGTGCTTGCCCCCATACCCGGCTAATGTTTGCATTTTTAGTAGAGACAGAATTTCACCATCTTGGCCAGACTGGTCTCGAGCTCCTGACCTTGTGATCCACCTGCCTTGGCCTCCCAAAGTGCTGGTGTGAGCCACCGCACCAGCTAAGCCTCTTATTAAAGAGCTAATGTGATGCCATTCGTGATTTATGGGTGACAGTGGGGCACAGGCTGTGGAGAGGACAGGTGCAGACATGGCCAAGTCCAAGAACCACACCTCACACAACCAGTCCCAAAAATGGCAGAGAAATTATATCAAGAAACCCCAGTCACAAAGATACAAATCTCTTAAGGGGGGTGGACCCTAAGTTCTTGAGGAACGTGCGCTTTGCCAGGAAGTACAATAAGAAGGGCCTAAAGAAGATGCAGGCTAACAATGCCAAGGCCATGAGTGCACGTGCCGACACTAGCAAGGCCCTTGTAAAGCCCAAGGAGGTTAAGCCCGAGATCCCAAAGGGTGTCAGCTGCAAGCTTGATCAACTGGCCTACATTGCTCACCCCAGGCTTAGAAAGTGTGCATGTGCCCGCATTGCCAAGGGGCTCAGGCTGTGCCTGCCAAAGGCCAAGTCCAAGGCCAAGGATCAAACCAAGGCCCAGGCTGCAGCTCCAGCTTCAGTTCCAGCTCAGGCTCCCAAAGGTGCTCAGGCCCCTACAAAGGCTTCAGAGTAGATGTCTCTTGTCTTTCAACATGAGGACAGAAGGACTGGTGTGACCCCACCTGCTGCTGTCTTTATGGGGCTGGGATCCTCCTGTGCTATTTGTATAAATAAACCTGAGGCAGGAAAAATAAAGAGGTAACGTAAAAGTGTAGATTTGGACATCAAGCATTATGACTTAGTTTCATCTTGCAAAGACAGGCCATTTCAGGGGAAAAAAGCTTCTTTTTTGTTTAGGATTTTCCTTTTTTTTTTCTTTTTGATACCGAGTCTTGCTCTGTCGCCTAGGCTGGAGTGCATTGGCACGACGTCAGCTCACTGCAAACTCTGCCTCCCAGGTTCAAGCAATTCTCCTGCCTCAGCCTCCTGAATAGCTGGGATTACTGACGCAAGCCACCACACCAGCTTATTCTTGTATTGTTAGTAGAGATGGGGTTTCACCATGTTGGCCAGATGGTCTCGAACTCCTGACCTTGTGATCTGCCCACCTTGGCCTTCCACAGTGTTGGGATTACAGGCGTGAGCCACTGCGCCTGGCCTGTTTAGGATTTTTCTGTGAATACTGTTAATAGCACAATTGTGTGTGTTTCTCCCATGTCAGTCCATCAGGTGTTTGAAAGTGTGGCTAAGAAGTATGATGTGATGAATGATATGATGAGTCTTGGTATCCATCGTCTTTGGAAGGATTTGCTGCTCTGGAAGATGCGTCCGCTTCCTGGGACCCAGCTACTTGATGTTGCTGGAGGCACAGGTAATAATTGGGTTTGGTATCCTTCACTACCATTGAGCATGTTTTACAGAAAGTAGTTTGTCTTGTAATGAGCTAGCTCACCTAACAGGCTGATGATGGTCATTGAAAATCAGCATACTTATAACTTCTGAGAAAGGCATTCACTTCTCTTTTTGACTGAATATCAATCAAAAGCATAGAATATCAGTTTTGTGCCTGTCACATTTCTAAAATACACAGGATTGGCTGGGTGCAGTGGTTCACACCTGTACTCCGAGCACTTTGGGAAGCTGAGGTGGGTGGATCACCTGAGGTCAGGAGTTCAAGACCAGCCTGGTCAGCATGGTGAAACTCCATCTCTACTAAAAATACAAAAAATTAGCCGGGCATGGTGGTTCATGCCTGTAATCCCAGCTACTTGGGAGACTGAGGCAGGAGAACTGCTTGAATCCGGGAGGAGGACGTTGCAGTGAGCCGAGACCACGCCATTGCACTCCATCCAGCCTTGGTGACAGAGGGAGACCCTGTGTCAAAAAAACAAAACAAAACTGTTTAGTTTATATATCACTTTAGGTTACCTTTTTTATGTAAGGCTTAAGGCAGAAGAAACTTCACTCTCGTGCCAACTTAAGATTTAAACTGGCCTGTTTAGGAAATTGGCTGTGATCTCGCTCTCCTGATTTCTTTTTCTTTTTTTTATTTTTTGAGACAGAAGCGGGAGGATGGCTTGAGTCTGGGAGACGGAGGTTGCAGTGAGCCAAGATTGCTCCACTGCACTCCAGCCTAGGTGATAGAGCCAGATCTTATCTCAAAAAAAGAAAGAAAATGAAAAATACTAGCCAGAGGCTGGGCACGGTGGCTTATGCCTGTAATTCCAGCATTTTGGGAGGCTGAGGTGGAAGAATCCCTTGAGCCCAGGAGTTCAAGACCAGCCTGGGCAACATAGTATGACCCCATCTCTACAAAAAGTTTGGAATGCTGAGGTGGGAGGATCTCTTGAGCCCAGGAGTTCAAGACCAGCCTGGGCAAGAGTGTATGACCCCATCTCTACAAAAAGTTACGTTTTTTGTTTTTTTGAGATGGAGTCTTGCTCTTTCACCCAGGCTGGAGTGCAGTGGTGAGATCTTCACTCACTGCAACCTACACCTCTCAGGTTGAAGCAATTCTCCTGCCTCAGCCTCCTGAGTAGCTGGGATTACAGGCGCCCGACACCACACCCAGCTAATTTTTGTATTTTTAGTAGAGATGGGATTTCACCATGTTGGCCAGGCTGGTCTAGAACTCCTGACCTCAGGTGATCCGCATGCCTTGGCCTCCCAAAGTGCTGGGATTACAGGCATGAGCCACTGCGCCCGGCCATCTACAAAAGGTTTTTAAAAATTAGCCGGATCTGGTGGCACACGCCTATGGTCCCAGCTACTCAGGAGGCTAAAGTTGGAGGATCTCTTGAGCCCAGGAAATCAAGGCTACAGTGAGACATAATTGTGCCACTGCACTACAGCCTGGGAGACAGTGCAAGACCTTGTCTCAAAAATATATATATATAAATAAATAAAGAGACTAGTCAGTAAGGGTAGTATATGCTTATAGTCCCAGCTACTTGGGAGGCTGAGGCAGGATGATTGTTTGAGCCCAGAAGTTGTAGGATAGCCTCAGCAACATAGTGAGACCCTGATTCTACAAAAAAAAAAATTTTTTTTTTTTTTTTTTTTTTTTTTGAGACAGAGTCTCGCTGTATCCCCCAGGCTGAAGTGCAGTGGTGCGATCTCAGCTCCCTGTAACCTCTTGCTGCAGTCAAGCAATTCTCCTGGCTCAGCCTCCCAAGTAGCTGGGATTACAGGCATGTGCCACCATGCCTGGCTAAGTTTTGTATTTTTAGTAGAAACAGGGTTTTGCCTTGTTAGCCTGGCTGGTGTCGGACTCCTGACCTCAGGCGATCCATCAGCCTCGGCCTCCCAAAGTGCTGGGATTACAGGCATGAGCCACCGTGCCTGGACCAATTTTTTTAATTAAAAAAAAAAGTTAGGCCGGGCGCGGTGGCTCACACCTGTAATCCCAGCACTTTGGGAGGCCGAGGCGGATGGATCACGAGGTCAAGAGATCAAGACCATCCTGGTCAACATGGTGAAGCCCCGTCTCTACTAAAAATACAAAAATTAGCTGGGCATGGTGGCACGTGCCTGTAGTCCCAGCTACTCGGGAGGCTGAGGCAGGAGAATTGCTTGAACCCAGGAGGTGGAGGTTGCGGTGAGCTAAGATCGCGCCATTGCACTCCAGCCTGGGTAACAAGAGCGAAACTGTCTCAAAAAAAAAAAAAAGTTAGTGTTAAAATGAGTAGAAACTTTCACATTCACATACTCAGCTATGATTGTGCCTCTGCACTCCAGCCAGGGTGACAGAGTATGACCCTGTGTCTCACAGAAAGAAGAAAGGACTTGCCTTTCAGCCACACTGAGTGCAGTTAGCTAACACAGGTGGTCCTGTGCCTCTGTTACCCCTTTTGGTTTTAGGAAATGCTGTTTCTTCCTTTTTTATTTTTGTTTTAGTCTGCATCTTTCCTCATATTGGCTTCTCACAGGTGACATTGCATTCCGGTTCCTTAATTATGTTCAGTCCCAGCATCGGAGAAAACAGAAGAGGCAGTTAAGGGCCCAACAAAGTTTATCCTGGGAAGAAATTGCCAAAGAGTACCAGAATGAAGAAGATTCCTTGGGCGGGTCTCATGTCATGGTGTGTGACATCAACAAGGCGATGCTAAAGGTTGGAAAGCAGAAAGCCTTGGCTCAAGGGTACAGAGCTGGTGAGTCCTGCAGAGGGCAGACACAGGCGAAATGTTTGTATTTTTATGGAGTAAGGTGGAGTGTGTGAAATATTGAAATGCATTATCTTCTGGCTTTCAGAAACTTACAGATGGGCAGGTTGAAGATCATTTGCATGGCTGAATCTAGTTTGTGTGGTGTTATATGCATTATTTATGCATAGCAACCCATTGAGTGAGCTTACCCAGCCGTATGTGACTAGGGAGATAACCAGAGCCCAAAGAAGTCAAGAATCTTAACCAAGTCACACAACTTCTCAGTCACAGATCCCAAACTGGAGTTGAGTCTTCAGATCTCAGCTCTCAGACCCTGAGAAAAGTTTTGCTGTCCTTTCCCAGCAGCTTCAGGGTGACCTTGGTATATCATTCCCATTCTTGAACCATTCTATTCTCCTGTCCATTCTATACTCCTGTCCAAGGATAGTTTGATTGCTCTGCAGCTAGACCTCTCATTTCTTGTAAAGAAAGAACTCAAGGCTGGGCCCATGTTATAGGTGGGCCCATGGCTCACACCTGTAATCCCAGAACTTTGGGAGGCCAAGATGGGAGGATTACTTGAGCCCAAGAGTTCCAAGCTGCAGTAAGCTATGATTGCACCTCTGTACTCCAGCCTAAGTGACAGAGTGAGACCCTGTCTCTAAAGAAATTTAAAAAATAGAAAAAGAAATAACTTGCCCTTCAGTCACAAGGAGTGTAGTTAGCTAGGATTACAGGCATGAGCCACTGCGCCCAGCCATTTTTTTGTGTTTTTAGTAGAGATGGAGTTTTACCATGTTGGCTAGACTAGTCTGGAACTCCTGGCCTCATGTGATCCACCCACCTCTGCCTCCCAAAGTATTAGGATTACAGGCATAAGGCACTGCGCCCGGCCCAGCTTTGCAGAACTGCCACTCTGCCGTCTTCCATGCTGGTCAGGCGCCACAGATGGCCACTGTGAGGGACAGTGGTATACAACAAAGAATGTCCCTCAGGTCTACTTCAGCATTTCTCTCCTTCTCCTCCCCCATCAAGAGTGTCTATGGTTATTTTAGCTCAATTCTTCCTCCTTCTCCTCCTCCCACCCCCAGAAGGAGCTGCCTAGATGAACTGCAGCCCACTTGGCCCCCAAGCTGAAGGGCTCCTTTGTTAACCATCAATACTGGCCAGAAGGCAGACAGTCACTAGTGTTTTTAGACAAAGGCACTATATTTCCTTACTCCTACTGACAAACGTGTTTCCCTTCTCTTTGGTACTCAGCCATAAAGAATGGAAAACAAAGATACTGAAATCATAGGCAGTGCTCCATTTCTGGAATCATCTCTTCTATTGCATAGCCTGCCCTTTGAGCTTTCCTAACCACCAAGACAAATGCATATGCTTAGCAATTATTTATTATTATTATTATTATTATTGTTATTTTTTGAGACAGAGTCTCACTCTGTCGCCAGGCTGGAGTGCAGTAGTGTGATCTCAGCTCACTGCAATCTCCGCCTCCTGGGTTCAAACAATTCTCCTGCCTCAGCCTTCTGAGTAGCTGGGATTCCAGGAATGCACCACTACACCCAGCTAATTTTTTTGTATTTTAGTAGAGAGACGGTTTCACCATGTTGGCCAGTATGGTCTCAATCTGATCTCCTGACCTCATCTTCTGACCCACTGTGCCCGGACTGTGTAAGAATTATTAAGTGCACCTTAGTACAGTTTTATCTTTCATCCTTGCTCTATCAGTTTCCAATAATCATACCTTTGCAAAAACATCATGAAAAAAAGTAGAAACTAAGTAGGAGGACCCTAGAAATTATTTAATAAATATACAAAAAGTTAGGCTGGGCATGCTGGCTGACGCCTGTAATCCCAGCACTTTGGGAGGCTGAGACAGGTGGATCATCGGAGGTCAGGAGTTGGAGAGACCAGCCTGGCCAAACCCCATTTCTACTAAAAATACAAAAATTAGCCAGGCATGGTGGTGGATGCCTGTAATCCCAGCTACTTGGGGCGGAGGTTGCAGTGAGCCAAGATTGCACCGTTGCACTGCAGCCTGGGCAACAGAGTGAGACTGTGTCTCAAAAACAGAAGAAGAGAAATATAAAAGTTAATGTGTGGTTGGGTGCAGTGGCTCATGCCTGTAATCCCAACACTTTAGGAGGCTGAGGCAGGTGCATCACCTAAGGTCCAAAGTTGGAGATCAGCCTGGCCAACATGGTGAAACCCCATCTCTACTAAAAATACAAAAATTAACCAGGTGTGGTGGTACGCACCTGTAATCCCAGCTACTTGGGAGGCTGAAGCATGAGAATTGCTTGAACCCAGGAGGTGGAGGTTGCAGTGAGCTGAGATTGTACCATTGCACTCCAGCCTGGGTGACAAAGCGAGGCTCCATCTCAAAAAAAAAAGTTAATGTGTAACTTAACTACTTTTAAAAAATGTGTAGCATGGTTATGTGTTTTATTTATATTTTTTATGAAGGACTTTTCTTCCCAAATGGAAGATCTTAGGAGCAGGAGCTTTAAAAATACATATATATTTGATGGCCAGGCACAGTGGCTCCTGCCTGTAATCCCAGCACTTTGGGAGGCTGAGGTGGGTGGATCACCTGAGATTGGGAGTTGGAGACCAGCCTGACCAACATGGAGAAACCCCGTTTCTACTAAATATACAAAATTAGCCAGGCGTGGTGGCGCATGCCTGTAATCCCCAGGTACTCAGGAGGCTGACACAGGAGAATCGCTTGAACCTGGGAGGCTGAGGTTGCAGTGAGCCGAGATCATGCCATTGCACTCCAACTTGAGCAACAAGAGCAAAACTCCATCTCAAAAAAAAAAAAGTGTGTATATATACATATGTATATCTATGTACTAAAAATGCAAAAAAAATTAGCCAGGCATGGTGGAAGGCGCCTGTAATCTCAGCTACTCAGGAGGCTGTGGCAGGAGAATTGCTTGAACCCAAGAGGTAGAGGTTGCAGTGAGCCAAGATCACACCACTGCACTCTAGCTTGCACGATGGAGCGAGCCTGTCTCAAATATACATATGTGTGTCTATATATATATGTATATATATATATATATATATATATATATATAGGTATATATGTGTGTGTGTGTGTGTGTGTGTGTGTGTGTGTGTGTATGTGAGTGTGTATGTGATGGATTAGTAAAATGAAATGTTTGAGAAGTTTTGGAAATTATTTTTTTTTGAGACAGAGTCACATTTTGTCATCCAGGCTGGAGTCCAGTGGCATAATTTCGGCTCACTACAACCTCCGCCTCTCAGGTTCAAGTGATTCTCACACCTCAGCCACCTCAATAGCTAGGATTACAGGTGTACGCCACCACACCCAGCTAATTTTTATATCTTTAGTAGAGACAGGGTTTCGCCATGTTGGCCAGGCTACTCTTGAACTCCTGGCCTCAAATGGTCTGCCCTCCTCGGCCTCCCAAAGTGCTGGGATTGCAGGTGTGGGCTATCGCTCCTGGCCTGGAAAAGTATTAAGAAGAAAGTAAATGTTAACCTTAATTACAGCATTCAGAAATGCCCCGTCAATATGGTAATGTTTCCTTCCTTTTTCCTAATCATTCCCTTTTTATAAAGCTGAGAACATCTTATATATATAATTTAGTAATCCTGCTTTAATTCACTATTGTATCAAAAGATTTTTCCATGTCATTTGAAATTCCTTGAAATCATTATTTTTTTATGCTATTCTTCCATATGGATATTCCATATAGGTATTTCATGATTCACATAACCAATTCACATAATCAACAACCAATTGATAATTCTTTTTTTCTCCCCAATGTTTTCTATATAGCACAGCTTTGTGACATCTTTATTTGTAATTTTTGCATGGATTCATTCATTTACTGACTGTATAACCTTAGTCAGGTGTTTAAACTCTAACTAAACTACTTCATAGTAAGAGGTGATATACTATAGCTGTTAAAAACATAGACTCTGGGTTCCAGTCCATCTGTGTGACATTGTGCAAGCAACTTTAACCTTTCTCTTTTTGCTTTTTATTGTTTCAAGATATGATCTTGCTGTGTTACCCAGGTTGGTCTTGAACTCCTGGGCTCAAGCTCTCCTCCTGCCCCAGCCTCCTGAGTCTCTGGGATTACAGGTGCATGCCACTGTGCTCAGCTCAGACTTTAACCTTTCTGATATTCACTTTGCTGACCTGAAACATGAGGGTAATAGTAACACTGTCTCGCAGAGTTGGTATGAGGGTGTACTAAGATCACCTGTCTAGAGATGTACATCAATAACTTAGACCCTGCACTTGATAAGGGCCCCATAAGCAGTAGCTATGATGATGATGTCAGTGTCCTTTTCCTAAAAATCAAATAATTGGGTCAAAAGGTATACTTGTTTTTAAAGCCCTTGTTAGATACTGCTAATTTACTTTCCAGAAGGGTTATTTTCATTTACCTTCCTCTATAGTCTTCTTTTTGTATTTTACATCTAATTTGCTGTAGATCTTTTTTTTTTTTTTTTTTTTTTTTTTTGAGACGCAGTTTCGCTCTTGTTACCCAGGCTGGAGTGCAATGGCACGATCTCAGCTCACCGCAACCTCTGCCTCCTGGGTTCAAGCAATTCTCCCACCTCAGCCTCACGAGTAGCTGGGACTACAGGAGTGCGCCACCACGCCCAGCTAATTTTTTTGTATTTTTAGTAGAGACAGGGTTTCACCATGTTGGCCACGATGGTCTTGGTCTCTTGACCTTGTGATCTGCCCGCCTCGGCCTCCCAAAGTGCTGGGATTACAGGCGTGAGCCACCACGCCCGGCTATAGATCTTGATGTTAAAGCCAAATCAAGATCCTTGGAGGACATGGCCACCCTGATAGGGGGCCCTCTGGTGATCTCTGAATTTATGACCTGGCCTCAGACCTGGACACTTTGATGCTCTATGATTCCAATAAAACCAGGATAACTATGCTAAATTCCATACTTAGAGTAACTCAGTTAATACTTCCAGTAACCCTATAAAGTAGGCACTAGTTTTTCTTCTTTTTTTTTTTTTTTTTAAGGCTAGTCAAGTGCAGTACTGAGAAGAGGGGAAGGGGCAGAACAAGGAGTTTGATCTGTAACTGACTGTGAACAATCAGTTGAGATAACTCACTGCCTTTGGACCAGCCATAGGCACTAGTTTTAAACTCCATTTTACAGATGAGGAAACTGAGACAAAGCAGTTTATTCAAGAATATACAGGGCCGGGCACGGTGGCTCATGCCTGTAATCCCAGCACTTTGGGAGGCCGAGGCGGGCAGATCACAAGGTCAAGAGACCGAGACCATCGTGGCCAACATGGTGAAACCCTGTCTCTACTAAAAATACAAAAATTAGCTGGGCATGGTGGCACGTGCCTGTAGTCCCAGCTACTCGGGAGGCTCAGGCAGGAGAATTGCTTGAATCTGGGAGGCAGAGGTTGCAGTGAGCCGAGATCGCGCCATTGCACTCCAGCCTGGCGCCTGGTGACAGAGGGAGACTCTGTCTCAAAACAAACAAAAAAAAAGAATATACAGGCCAGGCACAGTGGCTCACATCTGTAATCCCAGCACTTTGGGAGGCTGAGGCAAGAGGATTGCTTGAGCTCAGGAGTTTGAGATCAGCTTGGGCAAGGTGACGAGACCTCATCTCTTCAGAAGAAATTTTTTAAAATTAGCTGGACAGGGTGGTGTGTGCCTGTAGTCCCAACAACTGGGGATGCTAAGGCAGGAGGATCCTCTGAGTCTAGGTGTTCGAGGATGCAGTGAGCTGTGATTGTGCCACTGTTCTCCAGCCTGGGTGAGAAAGCAAGACCACCCCCCCATGTCTAAAAAATAATAATTAATTAAAAATAAATTAAAAATTGGCCGGGCGCGGTGGCTCACGCCTGTAATCCCAGCACTTTGGGAGGCCGAGGCGGGTGGATCACGAGGTCAAGAGATCGAGACCATCCTGGTCAACATGGTGAAACCCCGTCTCTACTAAAAATACAAAAATTAGCTGGGCATGGTGGCACGTGCCTGTAGTCCCAGCT
>PVKV010037001.1:0-15212 GCA_004027835.1 Alouatta palliata
ATTTTCCAGCTTGGATTCATTCTCTCCATCACATTCAGGTACACCTATCAAACGTAGATTAGGTCTTTTCACATAGTCCCATATTTCTTGGAGACTTTGTTCATTCCTTTTTACCCTTTTTTCTCTACTCTTGCCTTCTCGTTTTATTTCATTGAGTTGATCTTCGACCTCTGATATCCTTTCTTCTGCTTGGTCGATTCGGCTGTTGAAACTTGTGTATGCTTCACAAAGTTCTTGTGTTGTGTTTTTCAGCTCCATCAATTCACTTACATTCCCCTCTAAGTTGGTTATTCTCGTTAGCATTTTGTCAAATCAGTTCTTAGTTTCTTTGCATTGGGTTAGAACATGTTCTTTTAGTTCACAGAAGTTTCTTATTACCCACCTTCTGAAGCCTGATTCTGTCATTTCATCACACTCATTGTCCATCCAGCCTTGTTCCCTTGCTGGTGAGGAGTTGTGATCCCTTATAGGAGGAGAGGTGTTCTGGTTTTGGGTGTTTTCATCCTTTTTGCGCTGGTTTCTTCCCATCTTTGTGGATTTATCTATGTGTGGTCTTTGTGGTTGGTGATTTTCAGATGGGGTCTCTCACTGGACTTCCAGTTTGTTGATGATGAAGTTATTTCTTTCTGTTTCTTAGTTTTCCTTCTAACAGTCTGGCCCCTCTGCTGTAGGACTGCTGAGGTCCACTCCCGGCCCTGCTTGCCTGGGGATCACCTGCAGCAGCTGTAGAACAGTAAGGGTTGCTGCCAGTTTCTTCTTCTGTTATCTTTGTCCCAGAAGATTATCTGCCAGATGTCAGTCTGAGTTCTCCTTTATGAGGTGACTCTTTGGATATACGGGGGTCAGGGAGCTGCTTGAGGAGACAGTGTCCTTTATAGTAGCTCAAGTGCTGAGCTGTGAGCTCCATTGTTCATTCAGAGCTGCTGGACAGGTATGTTTAAGTCTGTTGCAGCAGAACTCATAAACCCCTTTTTTTCCCCAGGTGCTCTGTCCCGGGGAAGTAGGGCTTTATTTATGAGTTTCCCTTGTGCTGCTGCCTTTTTCTCAGGACTGCCTTGCCCAGCGATGAGGCAGCCTAGTCACTGCCTGCAGACGCTTTGCTGAGCTGGTGTGGGCTCCGCCCAGCTGCCGTGTGAACTTCCCTGCAGTCCAGTTTATACCGGTGTAGTTAGAACTGTCTAGGCAATGGCGGGCTGCCTCTGCAATGGCAAACTACCTCCGTAGTGGCAGACTGCCTCAATAATGGCTGATGCCCCTCCCCCACAGAGCTGGACCGTCCTGGGTTCAGCTGTGCTTGCTGTGAAACTCTCGATCCAGAGCGTTTTCAATGGTTATTTTTTTGTGGGGGTGGGACCAGCCGAGCCTGATCACTGGCTCCCTGCCTCAGAGCATTTTTTTAAGTTGAATCGTTGACTGTCTCCCAGGTGTTCCAGCTGCCTGTTGAAAAGGCAGCGGGATCTGTGTGATTTTCCATGCGGTGACCCGCTGCGCCGGCTGAAACCGCGGGCGCTGAGTTTCGTGGCATTTTTTTGCCTTGGAAATCTCCTGGCCTGGCTGCCTGTTTCAGTCCCCTTTTTTAATCAGATGAATGGGCGGCTCCGCCTTCCCGGAGCTCCAATTGCCAGCTAAAACGGCACCCGGACCCACGTATTTTGTATGGGGAACCGCTGTGCCGGGGCACCACCCAAAACAGCGGCGCTGGCGAAAACAGCGGTCAAACCAGCTGTGCTGGCAACCCGTGGGGCTCCTCCCCCTGGGAATCTCCTGGTCTGTGGGCAATAAAAATCCGTCTGGGAATGTGGCATCCACTCACCCTCCACGCTTTCACTGGGAGCTGCAATCCTCAGCTGCTCCTAATTGGCCATCTTGGATCGAAAACGAGACCTGCCTTTTTAATAAACATAATTCAGAATACCTAGACACTGGAAAATACTGCAAAATAGACAGAATGAACCTTTATGATATATGAGGCAAAGAATCAATAGTGAGTAAAACCTAATGAAGTTTATACTCAATGGATTGAATCATTGATTTTTTTTTTTAGTGTCTCAGGTATGAAATCATATATCTAATTAGTTTTTAGGTAGTCTAAATAAAAGACTATAAATAAATAAAGGATATTTTAAATAAATGCCATTTAAATTGCTGGGGTTTTCTTTCATCTGAAATAACCAAAGACCTGAATTAACTCAAGCTATGTTACTTTATGTTGCCACACAAAATTTTGCATAAAGATATATCTTTTCACTTGCTGGACAAATAAATTGTGCTTGTATTCTGTTGCATGAACAATTATACACTCAATTATATACTGTCATTTTTTGTTTTCTAGCTGTTTCATATATGAACCATTTTTCTTCCAAATTCGATGATAAACTACTTTAGTGCAAAATCATATTGTCTTCTCCTTTTATATCCTTTAGCAGGTAACACAGTGTTGGGCTATAGAACTGCTCAATAACTGCCTGCTGAATTGAATAGCACCCTTTACCACTGCCACTTCTGTTCTCTGAAGTACAGTTGAATAGATGTAATGCTGTAGTGCTGTCAAGCCTTTATGCTTTGTCCTGCTTCTTTGCCTATCTTGCCAGAAGAAGGCAAATTCGATCGTTATATTTACTCAATCAATGTTGATCCTGCCAGGATTATCAACAATGACAATCAATGCCAGTTCAAGTGCTGAGTTTTATTACATATGAATACCTGTCCCTAGAGACTGAACCCAAAACGCTGTATTTGTCTGCCCCAACTAAAACAAATCATCAATCTTAGATACAAGTTCAATGACTCATCTTTCATTCTGTAAGTAGGATTAAAAATACTACAAAGGAAAATAAAAAAATTATGTTTAAAGCAGATAAATTATAAATGCTGTCTATGTAATCCCTCTTTTATGCCTAAACATAAAGGCAAATCAGCATTTTGCTAATGTGAAACTCCTCTACTCTAAATTGTAATGTCTATAGGCATATAATTATTTTACACTATTTTATAAGAAGATAAAATAATCTACCCTAATTCTATCCCGAGCTGGGAGTCAAAAATATGATTCCCACAATAGTTTTTCAAATATGAGAATATGTCTCATTGCATGTTTACTACAGTAATTTTTCTTTGCTCATGACAAAAAAAAAAAAACAAAAACAAAAACAAGAAACAGTTAAAGCTTGTTTATAATCAGGGCTAAGTTATGACCTAAGAATAACAAGGAGAGAGTCACAGTGATCCTAAAAGGTCTTATATTAATAAGCTTGAAAGGAAAAGAATCAGAATCCAGACTTAATCTTTATTTACAATACTAATATTCATGAAAAAACACAATTTATGCAACCACAAAAGCATTCATTTAAAAATCACAGCAGGACCATATTATTTCTTGAGGTTTAATTGAAACTTTGAAAAGAAAAGCAGTGGCCTATTAAAGGTTCCTTGTCAAATCTATTAATTAAAGCAAATTTCAAATATTGAAACCTACAATTCTGGTTATTGAAATAAAAATTACTACATATGAAAGTGGTAAATGTTGTATCTTCTTACTTTAACTAATTTGCCTATATTAATTTAATATTAACATCAAGCTTGTGTCACTGGGCAAAATCAACAATGTGAATAAAATTTTTTTTTGAACTTTAAATTTTAAAATTCTAGCCTAGAATATAAATGATGTTAGCTATCAAAATAATGGTTTTGTGACTGACATTGCACTATATTTCATTACAGTTTTTAAAGAAGAATTAGAAGTATATTTTTCAACCAAATCACTAGAATAACTGTTATTTGGCTTAAAACTTTTATCTATAAGCAAACTTCAGATTTTTTTTCTAATTTTAGGAAAGTAGGAATGAGGCCAAAGTGAATACCTTAAGAAAGAATCATAGTAACTGTATTCACATTTATTGCTGCAGTGAAAAAAAACCTCCCACCGCATAATCCTGTTTCCTGGAAAAGATTCTAAGTTCCACTGAAATGTATGTGCATTATTCGGATGACATTTTATTCCCTCTTTTGCTTTGTTGACATTTATAACATGACCTAGTTTGGCTAAAATTACCAGGTGAAAAAGTAGCTGCAGTCTGATAAGTGATCTTACCTAGACACAATGTCTGGTTCCCACTCGTATACATACACACTGATGTCCCTGGGTGAGAGAACTAATTCCTTCTACTTGTCTTTTTCATGATTAAAGGCAGTGATAATAACTTTTTAACATTCCTTGCTTCTAAGCTGAGAAACTGAAAAGCAGTGTGAATGCTCAGCATTACCAATGAAGTCAGAAAACACAAGGAAAAAAAATCTTGAAGCTAATACCTTGGAAAATGAAGATAATAGGAATAAAATCACCTAAGTGGGCAGCCTTAGCATTTCTGGACATGTTCCATAACCCCCACAGGTAAGAGCAGATTGGCTATTACCTGTAGCAGAGGAGACAAAACATAAATGTGGAATTTCAAGCAGAGTGCTATTTTGTGGCAGGAAGTATAAACCGAACAAACATTTTTTGGAGGTCATATTAAAGATGTAAAGAAAAAGGGATTTCAAAGATCTTGTGAAAGACAAAAGAAAATCAGAAGAGTATCTAAAATGAACTGATGCAGAATAAAGAGGATGGGTAATCACAATTAAATTACCAGGAAGTTATCAGAATTATGGGTAAGAATAATGTTTGTTCAAAGGAACCCAAGCCCTGTTGATGAGAATGAGATACTCCATTAACAAGAAAACTAGGCAAGAGCTAAGGGCCTTGAAATAAGAAAAGATCACCATGAAATTTCTGTTAACAGCAAGCTAAATCCAGTGCTAAAGTAATACTTTTTAAGTGATCAAATTAATTTATGGCAAGGATAGTGAACATTAGCACAGATAGATACAGATCCTGCTTTACTGCCTACCACCCTGTGAAACCAAAAGGCAAGAGAAGGTGAGAGTGAGGCAGATAAAGAGCATACATTAGAGCAGTAAACTTTTCTACGCTTAAGTCCTGGGGCATAAAATAATATGAACTCATATGAAATGAAAGTGAAATGAGAGAACGTTTGAAAAAGAGTGCTTAATATTTGAAATTGTGAAACTCAGCAATCTGACTATATGTAAAGTCTCTAGTAATTCATACTCCCTGCCACTTTAACAGAAAATAGGAATATCCTTGAAATTCCACATTTATGTTTTGTCTTCTCTGTCTCCCAGCTACCGGTCCACTATTACGTGTGAGGGTTATGGAACATGCCCTCAGAAATACCCACTTAGGTGATTTCATTTATTTCCCAAGGTATTGGCTTCAGGAATATTTTTCTTCCCTTGTGTTACTACAGGGCTTGTTTTTCTAAGTTGATTGGTGCCTTTTAATTCCAAGTCCTCCAATATTGCTACTAAGTCCAATGCCAAACTATTTTCCAATCAAATGCCTAGATATCTACAGCGGTGAAGAACAGTGACTTTAAATGCACTATTAGAGATACACATGTAATTAACAGAAACTGAGGAAAGTCCATCAGCTAAAACATAATTTGCTGTTCTTTAACAAAAAGAGAGAGGTATAAAATGTAAACAGGAACTTACAAACTTGGAAGTTTGATGTGTAAGTTAATGTCTAAAACATCATTTGGGATTACAGGCTGAGTGTGGTGGCTCAGGCCTGTAATCCCAGCACTTTTGGAGGCCGAGGCAGGTGGATCACGAGGTCAGGAGTTTGAGACCAGCCTGACCAACATAGTGAAACCCTGTCTGTACTAAAAATACAAAAATTAGTCTGGCGTGGTGGTGCACACCTGTAATTCCAGTTACTCAGGAGGCGGAGGCAGGAGAATCGCTTGAACCTGGGAGGCAGAGGTTGCAGGGAGCTGATATAGTGCCACTGCACTCCAGCCTGGGAGACAGAGAGACTCCGTCTCAAAAAAAAAAAAAATCATTTAAATTTTATTGAATGTCTAGAAGCCATTGTTTAAAATGCACTATTTGAAATCAATAGGGATAAAGTAGTTTTACTTCTGGTTATGTTGAAAAACTGATGTGGTCATATAAAACCCCAGAAATACCAGTAATAAGATACTAGATTAAAACAAACAAATTAAAGATAATTTAAACTTTCAAAGGCACACATAAGGCTGAAGAGAGGCTTATTTTGAAACTGGAAGGCGTAAGAATTGAGAGTTCATACCAAACTCCACAGCTACAGCTACAAAAAAAGAGAAGAAAAAAATGATATTGTAAGGGCTAAAGATGCTAGGAACTAGAGAGCTAGAAAAATAGCTGAAAATTTAAAGGAAAAATCTTAGCATCAAGCCAATCTCAGAAGGCATGAGACTCAAATTCAGAGCACAAAGTACACAAATTCCTGGCTGATGATAAAATTACACATAAGCAAGGGAGTCAGGCCTATGTAGCCTAGCGAAAAAGCAGGAAGAGAAAAAAAATGCCTGGTTTTTAAAATCTGTGGTTCTTTTACTAACTGAGAACTTTCTTCAATCATTTACAGCTTGAGTGGCAGAAAGATGAATTTACACAGGCTTGAGGTGCCGGAGTATAGAGCCTAAAGCCAGCATAGCCACTGTCAATTTGGAGGAAATTCTGAGACACAAAGAAACAACAGAGAAGATGAGCATCATCTCTGTCAAAATTTTTGGGCTACCACATTGCACATGTACAAAGAGGAACTGTAGGTATTCAGGCTAACAAAGTAGCAGAGGGAGGGTATAAGCTGTACACCTCACAGAAGACAAAGTTTGTGGTTTCAACCCAAGGAAGTTCATTGCCTATTAGAACAAAAAGCCAAGTCCTCAAGTGAATATGACAGAACCCAGAGTCATTTCATCATATGTTCCACAATGTCTAGTTTTCAACCAGAAATTTCTACATATGCAAAACAAAACAAAAAACAAACAGGAAAGTCTTCAGGAAATTACTGAAGAAAAAATACAGTCAATACAAATGTCTGGGATCAGATGTTGAATTTAGCAATAAAATAATTCAAAAAAGCTATTATATTCAAAGAACTGAAGAAAAATATGCTATCAATGAGTGAACACAAAATAAATCTCAAGAGAAAAATAGAAACCAAAAAAAGAAAAAAGAAAACTCTAGATCTAAAAAGTATAGTAAACGAAATAAAATATTCACCAAATGAGCACAGCAACAAATAATCAGTAAAACTGTGTATCGGTTAAGACAAATTACCCAATGTAAAAATGAGAGAGAGGAAAGATTGAGGTAAAATGATCAGAACATCAGAGACCTGTGATATCAGAGGAAATGATTCAACATCTATGTAAGGGGAATCTTAGCAAGACAATAAAGGAGAAAAAAAATCATAGACATAGTCGATGAAAAATTCCCAAATCTGATGGAAAACAGTGGGTTATGGTCCAAGAAATTCAATAAAATCTAACCAATATAAACTCAAGGAAAATTTCTCCTAGAAATAAAAGTCAAACTGCTGAAAGCCAAAGAGATAAAAAACAAATGTGTAACAGGACCAGGAAAAAAATGTCACACTTTTCATAAATGAAAAAATGATAAGTCTGACAGCTGAATTCTCACCAGAAACCACGACAGCCAAAGGAATTAAAACAATATATTTAATGGCATTTCTTGGTATTTTTACCAAGAAATGCATTTTTAGGAAGGCCAGCCTTGAATAATGAAAGTAAAATAAGCATATATGCAGAAAAACAAAAACTGAGGGAATATGTTGCCAGCAGACCTCAATTATAACAAATGCTAAAAGAAATTCTTCACTCTGAAGAGAAATGACACTAGATGGCAACTCAAAACTATAGGAAACAAGGGTATGAATAAATATAAAGAAAATGTAATTTTCCTTTCTTAACATAATTTAAAATTTTACAGATAAATATGACTATTTAAACTAAAAGTTATAACAGTATATGAAATGGATGTTAATAATGTATTAATATTAACCCATTAATTTTAAGAACTGTGGCACATTAACACAAGATGTTAATAATAGGAGAAACTTGGGGGGGGTAGTTGATAAATGGGAACTCTGTATATTCTTTTCAAGTTTTCTGCAAACCTAAAATTGCTCTAAAAATCAGGTCTTCAGAAGTTTAATTACTAATATAAGGTAAGAAAATAGTAATTATATCACTGTTCCAATTTTTGAAGAATAAACAAAATCATTAAAAGCAGCTTTGAACTAGGCAGTAACAGAAGAGAATTTCCTCAAAAGGAATATATGGAAAATCTACAACTAACATCATGCTTATAATGAAAGACTAGATGTTTTAGGAATAAGGCAAGTATATGTATGTTATAATCAATTCTATTCAAAGTTCAATGAGAGATTCTAGAATGAGGAACAACGCAAGAAGAAGAAACTAAAAGCAAAAACATTTGAAAAGAAGAAGTAAAATGTCTGTATTCTCAGACAACATGATCCTGTATGTAAAAAACCCTAAGGAATCTACAAAAAAAAAAAAAACTTACTAGAACACATAAACACATTTAGCAAGGACACAGTTTATAAGATCAAAATTAAAAATTAATTGCAGTGGGAAGGAGCAAGATGGCAGAATAGAAGGCTACACTGATTGTTCTTCCTGCAAGAATATCAATTTAACAACTATCTACACACACAAAAAAACACCTTCATAATAACCAAAAATCAGGTTTGCACTTACAGTACCTGGTTTTAACTTCATATGGCTGAAAGAGACATTGAAGAGGGTAGGAAAGAGTCTTGAATTGCTGACACCAACCCTCCCTCATCCCCTAGCAGTGACCATGTGTGGTGCAGAGAGATAATCTGTCTGCTTGGGAGAGGAAGAGCACAGGATTGTGAGACATTGCATTAAACTCAGTGATACCTTATAGCACAAAGCAAAACCAGGCTGAACTCAGCTAATGCCCATTCACGGAGGAAGCATCTAGACCAGCCCTAAGCAGAGGGGAATTGCCCACTTCCCAGAAGTCAGAACTTGAGTTCCAGCTAGATTCATCACCATGGGTTGAAGTGCTCTGGGGATCTGAGATGGTTTAGCTTTGTCCTCTTTGAAATCTCATCTTGAATTGCAGCTCCCATAATTCCCCCATTGTTACAGGAGGGACCTAATGGGAGCTAACTGAATCATGGGTGCAGTTTTCCCCAAGCTGTTTTCATGTTACTGAATAAGTTTCACGAGATCTGATGGTTTTATAAGGGGTTTCCGTTTTTACTTGGCTCTCATTCTCTCATCTGCTGCCATTAAGATGTGCCTTTCACCTTTCACCATAATCATGAGGCCTCCCCAGCCACGTGGAACTGCAAGTCCATTAAATCTCTTTTCGTTATAAATTACCCAGTCTCAGATATGTCTTCATCAGCAGTATGAAAATGAACTAATATATGACCTAAATAAACCAGAAAGGAAGTCTAGGCCGCAAGGACTGCAACTCCTAGGTGAGTCCTAGTGCTGAACTAGGAGCCAGTGGCTGGGAAAACATACAAACTACTAAAATAGCGGCTAGGGTGGCTAAGAGAGTGCTTGAGTCACCCCTCCCCCTACCTCACAGAGTACATCTTGAGGCTCCAACAGAGACTCCTTCCTACTGCTTGAGGAGAGGAGAAGGAGGAGTAAAGAGGACTTTTGTCTTGCATCTTCGATACCACATTAGCCACAGTAGGACAGAGTACCAAGTCAGAGACATGAGGCCTCCTTTCCAGGCCCCTGCTCCTGAACATTTCAAGACACACCCTGGGCCAGAAGTGAACCCACTGCCTTGAAGGGAAGAACCCCTCCCTGGCAGGACCCATCACTTGTTGACTAAAGAGTCTGGGCCCTGAATAATCAGCAGCAATACCCAGATAGTATGGGTGAGCTTTGCATGAGACACTAAAAGTTGCTGGCTTTGGGTGAGACTCAGCGCGTCTGCAACTGTAATAGCTATGGGGAAAGACTCCTGCTTGAGAAAAGTAGATAGAAAAGTAAAGAAGGCTTTGTCTTGCACCTTAGGTAGCAGCTCAGCCACAGGATGTTAGAGTACCAAGTGGTCGATCAGTGTCCCCAATTCCAGGCCTTGGCTCTTAGATGACATTTCTGGGCCTGAGTTAGAGCAGAACCCACTGTCCCGAAGGGTGAGTCCCAGGCCAGGCAGCATTCACCACAAGCTGACTGAAGAGCCCTTGGGTCTTAAGGAAACATTGACAGTACGTAGTGTGGCAGTATTCCCCATGGGCCTGTGATACTAATGGCCATGGGGTAAGGCTCCTCTGCCTGTGGAAAGGGAAGGGAAAAGTGAAAAAGACTGTATCTCATGTTTTGACGGCCAGCTCAGCCATAGTACAACAGAACACTAAGTAGACTTCTAAGGTTTTAGACTATAGTCCTTGGCTCCCAAAAGGCACCTCTGGATCCACCTGGGACTGGGAAAACTTGCTATCCTGAAGGAAAGGACACAAGCCTGGTTGGCTTTGCCAACTTCTACTTAAAGCCCAAGGGCCTTGAGCAAACACAGGCAGTAGCTAGGTAGTGGTTACAGCAGGCCTTGGGCAAGACCTAGTGCTGAGCTGGCTTCAGGTCCGACCCAGCACAGTCCTAGTGGTTGTAGCCGCGGAAGTGTTTGTGTCACGATATTCAGCTTCAGACAGCTCAGCATAGAGACACTCCATTTGTTTACAAGAAAATAAGAGAACAAGACTCTCTGGCTGGTAATCCAGAGAATTCTTCTGAATCTTATCCAAGACCACCAAAGCAGTACCTCGATGAGTCTGCAAGAACCACAGTGTTACTGGGCTTGTGGTGCTCCCTAAGGCACATACAGATTAGATTACAACACCCAAGTCCTTGGCAATAACCAGAAAGTCTTCCCAAGAAGTACTGGTACAAACAACTCCAGACTGGGAGGACTATAAAGACTCTTCAATGCCCAGACACAGGTGAAATTTGAATAAGCATGAAGACCATCCAGGAAAACATGATCTCATCAAATGAACTAAATAAGGCACCAGGGACCAATCCTGGAGAAACAGGTACATGATCTTTCAGACAGGGAATTAAAAATAGCTTTTTTGAGGAAGCTCAAAGAAATTCAAGATAATACAAAGAGGAAATTCATAACTCTAACAAATACATTTAACAAAGAGACTGAAATAAACTAAAAAGAATCAAGGAGAAATTCTCAAGTTGAAAATGCAATTGGCATACTAAAGACTGCGTTAGAGTCTTTTAACAGCAGAACCGATCAAACGAAAGAAATAGTTATCTTGAAAACTGGCTATTAGAAAATACATAGAGGAGACAAAAGAAAAGAGAATAAAAAAATAAAGAAACACACCTGCAAGATCGAGAAAACAGTCACAAAAGGGCAAATCTAAGAGTTACTGGCCTTAAGCAAGAGGTAAAAAAAGAGAAGGGGACGGCAGAAAGTTTATTCAAAGGGTAACAGAGAACTTCCCAACCCTAGAGAAAAATATCAATATCCAAGTGCAAGAATGACGTAGAACACCAAGCAGATTTAACCCAAAGAAGACTACTTCAAGTCATTTAATAGTCAAACTCCCAAAGATCAAGGATAAATTATCCTAAAAGCAGCAAAAGAAAAAAACAAATAACATAGACTGGAGCTCCGATACTTCTGGCAGAAGAGTTTTCACAGGAAACCTTACAGGCCAGGAGAAACTGGTATGACACATTTAAAGTGCTAAAGGGGGAAAAAACCCAAAAAACCACATTTACCCTAGCATACTATAACCTGCGAAAATATCCTCCAAACGTGAAAGAAAAGTTCCCAAACAATGAGGGATTTCATCAAACACCCAACCTGTCCTACAAGAAATGTGTGTTCTTGGCACTTTGGTCAAAAATGAGTTTACTATGTGGATTTATCTCTGGGTTCTCTATCATTTTCCACTGTGAAACCCCGTCTCTACTAAAAATACAAAAAATTAGCTGGGTGTGGTGGCACACACCTGTAATCCCAGCTACTTGGGAGGCTGAGGCAGGAGAATTGCTTGAAACCAGGAGGCAGAGGTTGCAGTGAGCTGAGATTGTGTCATTACACTCCACCCTGGGCGACACCGTGAGACTTCATCTCAAAAAAAAAAAAAAAAAAAGAGTATCTCAAAGGTGCTGATGTGCCTTTGGAACAGTTAAAAAAAAATCTCAATGGGAAAATTTAATATTTCATAATGTTCAAGTTGTTACCTATGGAGCAGTTAAGGAGAACTATAATCTAAGGTCTAGCAGACTAGAGCGCAAACCTGACCTAGTGATTAATGCTGAATGTGCTGCAAGCTTGGTTCATTTTTGTTTCTCCCCTTTCTTCTTCCTTTATTAATTTTATAAGTTTACAGGGATGGTTTCATTTAGAAGATGGACCCTTTAAAAAGAATTTTTTTTTTAAAACCCATTTTACAGACTCCCATAGGATAATAGGTATCAGCTGCTATTGTTATTTGTAAGCATTAACTGAAGATGTCACAAATTTAGAAATATAATTTTTCAGTTGATGATTTAGATTTATTAAGTAATTAAGTACATTTGAAAGTCTGGAATAATAGAAAATTTGTGTGAAATAGGAATTAGGGAAGCTCTTACAGAGAGCCCATATACCTGTCCTAAGTAAAGAACTCTTGGTTTCATCAAGCTGGATAAATTTCTGTAGAAAACTGCATTTTGCTGTCATTTGGAAGCTTCCTTTGAAATTGTGTGAGAAAAAAACTATTTTTAATTGTGAAAAATAACAACTTAAATGTACACAATAGTCAATATTTATAGAGTTTACTATTCAGAGTGGTTGATTTGGAGCAGTGTGAAGAAGAAGAGGCAAGAAGGACCCCCGGACTGACCAAAGCTGGCGTGCCGCCCCATCCCACGCCCAGCACGTACATCTCGCTGCGATCACCGCCACCACCACACCCAAGAGAAGGGCTGAAGGGGATGCTAGAGGAGATAAAGCCAAGGTGAAGGATGAACCACCGAGAAGATCCACGAGGTTGTCTCCTAAACCTGCTCCTCCAAAGCCAGAGCCCAAGCGTAAAAAGACACCTGCAAAGAAGGGAGAGAAGGTACCCAAAGGGGAAAAGGGAAAAGCTGATGCTGGCAAGGAGGGGAATATCCCTGCAGAAAATGGAGATGGTAAAACAGAGCAGGCACAGAAAGCCGAAGGTGCTGGAGATGCCAAGGGAAGTGTGTGCATTTTTGATAACTGTGTACTTCTGGTGACTGTACAGTTTGAAATACTATTTTTATCAAGTTTTATAAAAATGTAGAATTTGTTTTAGTTTTTTTGTTTGTTTGTTTTTTAGCTATGTTGTCAACACACAGAACACTTCATTGTTGTTTTTTTGCGAGAAGGGACATAATGTCACCAATACAATGTCTCCAAAGCTGGACTGATGTGGGGAAAACACCTTTCCCTTCTAGTTTTGAGAGACTTCCTCTTGACTCCCAGGAGGAGGGATTCCCTGACTTTGACACACACGGTCATCTTGGCACAAAAGCCTTGTGGTATGGAAAAACAAATTCGTTTTTATGTCCTCTTCTCCCTTTACATCTTTCAGCATAGACTCAAATCCCTTAAGGCCAGACATCTGTTGGGACCTGACCACCAGTCATTTGTTACCAGTGTGTCAGGCAATCTGGACTTTCCAGTGATGCCACTGAGATGGCACCTGTTAAAAGAGTAGTGGTTCCGTTTCTAGACTGTGGATCTTAAGATGAATTCTGCCATTTTCATTTCACTTCCTGAATGTCAGGGTTGGCTTGTGAAAAGTTGTTAAACAACATGTTAAATGTGAAATGTCAGCCCTCACTCTAAACTTTCCCTGTCGGAGCATTAGATGAAGACTTCATTGGGTTTTATAGTGGCTTTCTGATTTTTGGTAGTCCACTGAAGAAGGGAGTTTGAAAGTTGTTGTATACTGTTAACAATTGTCTGCCCTTGTCCTACCTGAAATACTATGTTTATGGAAAGCATCTTTAATAAAGCTGGATACAGTTTGGCTTGGGGGAAAAAAAAAGAGTGCTTGATTTTGGACAGCGGGACTAGGGGAACTTTTTTTTTCTTTTTTATATTTGTTTGTATTTTCCACATCTTCCCTAAGGTCATTTATTACTTTTAGAATTTAAAAATCCTTTTATAAAAATATGTGAAGTTCTTATTTTTAATGACTATGTCTACTCAAAAGTGTCTTCAAAATGACCTATTTAAAATCTATCCTCTCAAAATATCCTTCTAAATTCTATCTTTTTTTGAACTAAAAATAGTGTAATATCTGAAAAACAGGTTAAAAATGTTAACAAAATTGTAATTTAGAATTGATATAATTTACATCCACTTTAGAAGTTTCTATGCTAGACCTGTAACATTTGCTGATGACTATGATGTTTGTAATAATTCTGGTGGAAATATGGGTCTTATACAAAAACATAACCTATTATGGAACTATTTCTATGAGAACTTCAGATTTGTTTTATATTTCTACTGAAAGCACAAGAACAAACTTTCTAGTCCATATAAGTATTGTATACATGCTATGTTGATCAGTTTTTCCTACCTTTTGTTAACATTCAACTCAATCTTCCTCAATGTGAAATCTGATTAATTTGCTTTTTTTTTCCAGTAATTAAAATATCATGTAATGGTTAAAAATATAAATAAAAGAAAAAAGGATTTCCTTAATGTTAAAAATGTAGGCAAAGATACTGGATACTAGGGTTCTTTTAGGATTAAAGCTCTAGCCTGTCTAATTGAAGAAAATTATCAGTGTGGTAATGGTTTGGATTGTTTTACTTCAGAACAACTGTTCCCTTGATATCAAATTCTATAAATGATAAGGCCTTTCCTTTCCCACAAATGGCAACTTTAGAAATAGCTTTTCTATTTTGACCTCTACATTAAGAAGGACAAAAAAAATTATTTTCCTTCCAGGCATTCAGTATATTTTCCAAATTTTCTTCATGAAAGCAATGTTATTTTTTTAAAAAAGACTTCACGGTCGGGCGCGGTGGCTCACGCCTGTAATCCCAGCACTTTGGGAGGCCGAGGCGGGTGGATCACGAGGTCAAGAGATCGAGACCATGGTGAAACCCCGTCTCTACTAAAAATACAAAAATTAGCTGGGCGTGGTGGCATGTGCCTGTAGTCCCAGCTACTCGGGAGGCTGAGGCAGGAGAATTGCTTGAACCCAGGAGGCGGAGGTTGCGGTGAGCCGAGATCGCGCCATTGCACTCCAGCCTGGGTAACAAGAGCGAAACTCCGTCTCAAAAAAAAAAAAA
>PVKV010037002.1:0-15223 GCA_004027835.1 Alouatta palliata
TCACTGCGGTGTGCTCATTGTGTGAATAGCTCCCGCATCTTGACTTCCTGTTCTGTGCTGGGCACTAAAGATAATTTCTCACTCTGAGCTCTTCTTGCTTTATTGACAGTGTCACAACTTTTCTCAGAATGTTGGGAAGAATATGAAGTTCCCGGGAGAACAGTGCAATGGATGTCAACGGGAGGCCCTGGGTGTTGTCACTTTTAAACATTTTTCCTAAATCCAGAAAAGGAGTTACGTTTGTTATGGCTTTTGCCTTATGCAAGCAGAGTTGTGGGCAGGGGCTAATGCTATTCTGTATTCTTCTTCAAGGTTGGATGGGCGCGTAGGGTTACCCACTTTCTCTCTTCCAGGTTGATATCTCTGTGTGTCAACTTGCCATTAGCCATTCTGTCGACACCCCTGGTACAGTCCCAGATGCCTATGAACCCTATCCCCCAAGCAGAGATAATGAGACAGTGCTGCGTATATAACCTGGTCTGATTAGAGTCTCGGATCTTTGCACCTCAACAGCTGTGTGTTGTCACCAATGGAAATTTTTTACTCGTCTGCCAATTCCCTGGTTGCCCAAATAAGTGACTGAAAGAGTGGCTGCTGTTTCATCGTTCATTAGAACGGAATTTAGGTTCTGATAAATCCTAATGCTGAAAATTAGCTCCGAGGAAACTGTGGCTGCGGTTCTTGGTCTCTGGCTGATAGGAACAAGTTAGAATGTATTCAGGTGGGTTTTTTTTTATCCTGTAGCCAGTTCAGCACTCAAATTACTTCTGAGCTATTTTTAAAAACGTAATAGGACCAATACTTAGGAGAGCCAGATGCAGTGTGAGGAGGATCAGAAAGCATCTATTACGGGCTCGACATTCGCTCTCCCACAAAGCCTCGGATGATATTGGAAAAGCTCTTCCTGGTCTTCCCGGTGGCTTACCCATGTCGCTGGAATCCTCGGGGTGCTCGTAAGACTTGCCATGGGTAGAGAAGCCGTTTCTGCTCGCGGAGTCATGTTGAAATTAGCCTTTTGACATCGGCAAAGTCACGGGCGTCACTGGCTTTTCAGACTGAATTACATGAGATGTCGCCCCTAGGACGACAATCTACCCTTTCAAAATGCAGGCACCTGAGCCTTCTTTTTGAGGCTTCACATTTTTGGTAGTGTGTTCATCTCATACCCATTTCAGACAAACACAGAAACTTACTTTTCAAATGCGTTCTAGGATTTTTCTTCCTGTTCTGATACCGTGGAGCGTGAAGCCTCTTTTCATCCCCAGTTTCCTCTGATTTTTATGCAGAATTCTTGGAGGTTGTCATTGGTTCCACTCCCTTGGCCTTTCCCTTTTCAGACTAAAAGGAGCAACGGTCCGAGCAGAATACACTGTGTTCCCAGCGGGGGAGCAGAAAGGAAGAGGAGGCCGCCACTGGCCACGTCGGAACTGGCCATCCAGTGAATAACTTCTTCCATTTTTCCCCCAGCAGGAGAAATTGTCTCTTTTCTCCCTCAAGCTGTTGCTCATTTTGGCCATGTCCTTCCCAAACCTTTCCAAGTTCTCTCAATTCTTTCTTCATTTCCAAAGCTGAGCCCGAATCTCGTATAGAAAAACAATAATCTTATTTTTAAAGATTTTTAAATTAAAAAAACTATAATATTTTGCTTACGTTATTTTAAAATTAAAGTGGGAAACGAGCATTGCAGGCAGGGCTAGATTCTGGCTCTGTCAGTACTCGGCTCGGAGACTTCTGGCAACATCCCTAACCTGCCTCAGCCTCAGTTGCTGGTGTAAAATGTGGATAGCAATGGTCAATTTCGGGCTTCGTGGGAGCATTAGAGGCTGAGTGTGGGAGGCTCCTTGCACTTACTGTTTTTTGGTTTTTTTTAAAAGTAGAAAGTCAAAAATACCTGAATCCTATTGTCTTTTTATGAATTAAAATGAGACAGGTCCATGGTTTTCATAAACAACAGTAGTGTACACAGTGCTTCGTCTGGTAATTTCTCAGCTCTTCCTAGGCAGGGCGGAGTCTGTAGTTCCAGCTCCCACGGCCCCTGGCTCATGCCTGTTCCCCAGGATGAGCCATCTTGTAGTCGTGTGTTGATAAAGCTGCCTCCTGAGTGCATAGCGAGGCGCTCCAAGCATTGTTGAGCATCCGCTCATCTGTGTACTTCTATGTTGGCTTTGCCGCTTATGAAGTGTGTTCATATGGCTGTAGAGAATGGTGTGATAAGATAATGGAAACTCAGAAGGGTAAGGAGGTGAGGGGTGGAGAATGATGAGAAATTGATTAGCGGGTATAAAGTGCATTATTCTGCTGATGGATACCCTAAAAGCTTTGTCTTGTTCACTTCGAAATCTGTGCATGTAACAAAATTGCACTTGTACCCCATACAGTTGTACAAATTAAAAAATAAAGCATATTCACGGGCACTGTGACATTGTTTTCCCATTTCAGCCCTGCAGCAATGCCATGAACTAGTTTCTTAGGCCCATTTCACAGATGACAGAATGAGCTGAGCAAGACCAAGTCAATTTTCCATGGTCAAAAAGCCCATGAACTAAGTCACTTGAACGTGAGTCTCAGCTTTTTTTTTTTTAGTTTTTAAGGTGAACATTGTGTTTCTGTCACCTCTCAGCCGCACCGCCCCAGTGTTCTCTGTTTCCTGCATCTAGCACTGTCTCTTTTACACACACAAAGTCAACACCCGCCTCTGCAGCCAGGAATTTAAATCATCCTCAGGTAGGCCTGGGATGCACTAGAAAAGACCATGTGAGGACAGAGTGAAGGGGCGGCTGTCTGCAAGTCAAGGAGCAAGGCCTCAGAAGAAACCAACCCTGCTGACACCTTGATCTTGGACTTTCAGGCTCCAGAACTGTGAGAAAATACATTTCTATGGTTTTAGCCTCAAAAAAAACCTGTCATCTCTAGGTAACCTGGAAGCTCCAGCAATCCCCAGGTTTGTGAATTCCTGGAGTGCTATTCACATTGCTGCCAACTCTGATGGAGGAATCAGGGTACAAGACCATGACCTGCCCGTAGAGTGCCAGGTTGGCCCTGGGAGAGAGACCAGCCTCCCTTCTTGGCTAATTCTGGGCACCAGAACCTCTTCTGAAATAATTCTGAGGGATCTATAGAAACATCCTGACTGGTCTTATAGTCCCAAACACCACATGGACGAGAAAAGTATAGCTAAGAATGGCTGACGCCACTCGGTGGAGCAGACTCCTGGTCCATGGCCATGAATAAATCCCTATGGTGGCTCCTGACATGACGTCAGGGTTTCTCTTCCCCACAGCTCTTAGCATGTGCAGATAACAAGCTGGTCTTCATGCTCGCCTTCACCATAGCTGTTTTGTACGTTCTGTTCTGTGTGTGTCTGTGTTGTCCTCCTTGTCTATCCTGGGACACACCTGTTTGCTTTTCCTAAGCCTTTGCTGATAGATGGGTTTGCTCAAGGTTGTGTCTCAGCAGAAGCTTCCTGCCTGAGTTCTTAGAGAAGCATGGTTGAACCCCCTGTGCTGAGAAATTCTTTCTGCTTACTCATCTCTCAGTGAGAGGGAAACAACTCTTTCATTTGACTCTTGATGCTATAGTTTCACATTTCAGTTGACCCTGGAAGCTTGTGTTCTCTGACAAGCTGTGCTTGTGCTATAGAGAGAGGACAGATGCTCTGCGTCCTCCTCCTTTAGGACAAAATATTGGTTCCAAGATAAATTGATTCCCAGGTTCTTGCAAGCAAGGACGCTGCGACACTGTCTCTATCAATGTTCTTTCTGCTGATAGAAGGCTGGACTTTCACTGTTTTCCTACTTTACCTCTAGTGATGTATGGGCTCACTATGTGTCCAGGAAGCTGTTCCTTGCTGGCATCTTCACCTGAATTAGAAGAGGAACGGGATGCCACCAGAGTCCTCAAGGGTGGGCCAGCATCCACTGGGGACAGGGTGTTTCTTTCCATCCCCTGATCTTTGGGCAGCCTAAGGACACCAGGGTAGGGCAGGAGGAAGAGGAACCACGGAGGCAGCGTAAGCCACATCTGTACTGAGGCTCAGACAGTTTCCCCTTTGGCTTTGCCCTTCTGTGTCTGTTGAAGAAAACACTTGTTAAGATGAACTGACACAGAATAATCTATACCTATGTAAAGTGCACACTTGGGTAAGTTTGGACCTTTGTAAACGCTCAGGAAACCATCACCACAATCAAGTGATGAATATATTCATCACTCTCAAAAGTTTCCCCAAGCCCACAATAGAATATAGAATACTACATACTATATGATTCTATTATAATACAGAATGATTCTATATAATATATACTGTATGATTCTATATAACATATAATGGAATGATACAGTATGTAGTATTCTGTATTCTATAGTGGGCTTGGGGAAACTTTTGAGAGTGATGAATATATTCATACTTGATTGTGGTGATGGTTCCATGGGCATTTACACAGGTCCAAACTTACCAGAGTAAGTTTTTATTTTATTTTTTAATTTTTTATGTAAATGAAATAATATAGTATATAATGTTTTAAAAATTATTATATAATTTACATACAATAAAATTCACTTGTTCTAAGTATATATGTTTGTAAGGATTCTACAGAGAAACAACCAATTTTGTGTGTGTGTGTGTGTGTGTGTGTGTGTGTGTGTATGCAGAGAAAGAAAGAGAGGGAAGAAAATAGTCAGTTTTGTACAGAAATTAGCTCACAAAATTCTGTGGTTCAAAATTTGTAGGGCAGGCCAGCAGGCTGAAAACTCAGGCGGGAGTTGATGTTACAGTCTTAAGACAGAATTTCTTTTCTTGGAGACCTCAGATTTTGCTCTGAAGACCTTTAACTGATTGAGTGAGGCCAACCCACATTATTGAGGGTCTATTTACTGAAAGTTGTTTGCCACCATCATCTCAATCTAATTTTAGAATGGTCCCATCACTCCAGGGCCTTAAACACTTTTCCCTTTGGATCTATCTTTCTATGTTTCTTTTATGCCATTAAGATCATCAGTACAAACGGAACTAGACACTTCTAGTCTAATTCTTCAAATCTAAGATAACTCTTATCATATCATTTTAATTTTTCCTTTATTTCCTGTAAAAAAAAAAGGGATACAAATATAGAATGTGCAGGTTTGTTACATAGGTGTACACCTGCCATGGTGGTTTGCTTTACCTATTGACCCATTCTCTAAGTTCTCTCCTCTCACCCCCTACTCCCCAAAGGCCCTGGAGTGGGTTATTCCCCTCTCTGTGTCCATGTGGTCTCAGTGTTCAGCCCCTATTTATGAGTGAGAACATGTGGTGGTTGGATTTCTGTTCCTGTGTTAGTTTACTGAGGATGAAGCTTCCAGCTTCATCCATGTCCCTGCAAAGGACATTATCTCATTTTTTATGGCTGCATAGTATTCCATGATGTATATGTGCCACATTTTCTTTATCCAGTCTATCATTGGTGGGCATTTGGGTTGGTTCTGTGTCTTTGCTATTGTAAATATTACTGCAATAGACATATGTGTGCATGTGTCTTTATAGCAGAATGATTTATATTCCTTTGGCTGTATACCCAGTGATGGGATTGCTGGGTCAAATGGTATTTCTGGTTGTAGATCCTTGAGGAATCACCATGCTGTCTTCTACAATGGTCAAATTTACATTCCCACCAAGAGTGTAAAGCATTCCTTTTTCTCCACAGCCTCTCCAGCATCTGTTGATTCCTGACTTTGTAATAATTGCTGTTCTTACCGGCATGAAATGGTATCTCATCGTGGTTTTGATCTGGATTTCTCTGATGATCAGTGATGTTATGCTTTTTTCATATGTTTTTTGACCATGTAAATGTCTTCTTTTGATAAGTGTTCATATCCTTTGACCACTTTTTGTTGGGGTTGTTTCTTTCTTGTAAATATGTTTAAATTCGTTACGAATTTGGACATTAGACCTTGGTCAGATGGGTAGATTGCAAAATTTTTCTCTCCTTCTGTAGATTGCCTGTTCACACTGATGTTAGTTTCCTTTGCTGTGTGGAAGGTCTTTAGCTTAATTAGAACCCATTTGTCCATTTTGACTTTTGTTGCATTTGCTTTTGGCATTTTTGTCATGGAGTCGGAGTCTTTGCCCATGCCTATGTCCTGAATGGTATTGCCTAGGTTTTCTTCTAGGGTTTTATGGCTTTCGGTTTTATATTTAAGTCTTTAATCCATCTTGAGTTAATTTTTCATATAAAGTGTAAGGAACGGGGTCTAATTTTAGTTTTCTGCATATGTTCAGCCAGTTTTCCCAGCGCTATTTACTGGATAGGAAATCCTTTCCCCATTGATTGTTTTTGTCAAGGATCAGATGGTTGTAGATGTGTGGTGTTATTTCTCAGGTCTCTGTTCTGCTCCATTGGTCTGTATGTCTATTTTAGTACCAGTACCATGCTGTTTTGGTTACTGTAGCCTTGTAGTATAGTTTGAAGTCAGGTAGTGTGATGCCTCCAGCTTTGTTCTTTTTGCTTAGGATTGTCTTGGCTACACAGGGTCTTCTTTGATTACATTTGAAATTTAAAATAGTTTTTTTCTAATTCCATGAAGAATGCCAATGATAGTTTGATGGGAATAGCATTGAATCTAGAAATCACTTTGGGCAGTATGGCGATTTTAATGATATTGATTCTTCCTACCCATGAGGATGGAATGTTACTCCTTTTGTTTGTGTCCTCTCTTATTTCCTTGAGCACTGATTTGTAGTTCTCCTGAAGAGGTCCTTCACCCCCCCTTGTTAGCTGTATTCCTAGGTATTTTGTTCTCTTTATAGTGATTGTGAATAAGAGTTCATTCATGATTTGGCTCTCTGCTTGCCTATTGTTGGTATAAAGAACGCTTATGATTTTTGCACATTGATGTTGTATTATGAGGTTTTGCTGAAGTTGCTTATCGGCTTAAGGAATTTTTGGGCTGAGATGATGGGGTTTTCTTGATATAAAGTCATGTCATCTGCAGTCAGAGACAACTTGACTTCCTCTCTTCCTGTTTGAATATGCTTTGTTTCCTTCTCTTTCCTGATGGCCCTGGCAAGAACTTCCAATACTATGTTGAATAGGAGTGGTGAGAGAGTGCATCCTTGTCTTGTACTGGTTTTCAAAGGGAATGCTTCCAGCTTTTGCCCATACAATATGATATTGGCTGTGGTTTTGTCATAAATAGCTCTTATTATTTTGGGATATGTTCCATCAATACCTAGTTTATTGAGAGTTTTTAACATGAAGGGAGGCTAAATTTTGTCAAAGGCTTTTTCTGCATCTATTGAGATAATTATGTGGTTTTTGTCTTTGGTTCTGTTTATGTCATGGATTATGTTTATTGATTTGCATATGTTGAACCAGCCTTGTATCCAAGGGATGAAGTCAACTTGATTTTGGTAGATAAGTTTTTTGATGTGCTGCTGGATTCGGTTTGCTGGTATTTTACTGAGGATTTTCACATTGATGTTTATCAGAGATATTGGCCTGAAGTTTTCTTTTTTTGTTGTGTATCTTCCTGCTTTTGGTATCGGGATGATTCTGGCTTCATAAAATGAGTTAGCATTGAAAAGAAGGGAGGAGTCCATTGTTTTCAATTGTTTGGAATAGTTTCAGAAGGAATGTTACCAGTTCCTCTTCATATTTCTGGTAGAATTCAGCTGAGAATCTGTCGGGTCCTGAACTTTTTTTTGGTTGGTAGGCTGTTAATTACTGTGTCAATTTCAGAACTTGTTATTGTTCTATTCAGGGATTCAGCATCTTCCAGTTTAGTGTTGGTAGGGTGTATGCATCTCAAAATTTATTGATTTCTTCAAGATGCGTAGAGGTGTTCGTAGTATCTCTGGTGGTAGTTTGTATTTCTGTGGGGTCAGTGGTGATATCCCCATTATTTTTTATTTTTCTCTCTCTTCTTTATTAGTCTAGCTAGCAGTCTATTTTGCTGATTTTTTTAAGCTCCTGGATTTGCTGATTTTTTGGAGGGTTTTTATGTCTCTGTCTCCTTCAGTTCTTCTCTGATGTTAGTTCTTGATTTCTAGCTTTTGGATTAGTTTGATCTTGCCTCTCTAGCTCTTTAAATTGTGATTTTAGGGTGTTGACTTAAGATCTTTGTAGTTTTCTGATGTGGGCATTTATTCTTACAAATTTCTCTCTTAACACTGCTTTAGCTGTGTCCCAGAGGTTCTAGTACATTGTCTCTTTGTTCTCATTGGCTTCAAGGAAATTATTGATTTCTGCCTTAATTTCATTATTTACCCAGGAGTCATTGAGGAGCAGGTTGTTCAGTTTCTATGAAATTTTATGTTTTGAGTGAGTTTCTTAATCCTGACTTCTAATTTGATTGCGCTGTGGTCTAAGAGACTGTTATGATTTCAGCAGTTTTTTCATTTGCTGAGGAGTATTTTTACTTCCAGCTATGTGACTGATTTTAGAATAAGTGCCATATGGCACTGAGAATAATGTATATTCTGTTGCTTTGAGGTAGAGAGTTTTGTAGATGTCTATTAGGTCTACTTAATCCAGAACTGAGTTCAAGTCTTGGATATCCTTTTTAATTTTCTCTCATTGATCTGTCTAGTACTGAGAGTGGGGTGTTAAAGTATCCCACTATTATTGGATAGGAGTCTCAGTCTCTTTGTAGGTCTCTTAAGAACTTTTTTTATGAATGTGGGTGCTCCTGTATTGGGTGCATATATATTTATAATAGCTTTTCTTGTTGAATTTTTCCATTTACCATTATGTAATGCCCTTCTTTTCTGGTTTAAAGTCTGGTTTGTCGGACACTAGGATTGCAACCCTGCTTTTTTTGCTTTCCATTTGCTTGGTAAATTTTTGTCCATTCCTTTATTTTGAGCCTGTGTGTGTCTTTGCACATAAGGTGGGTCTCCTCAATACAGCACACCAGTGGATCTTGACTCCTTATCCAATTGGCCAGTGTGTGTCTTAATTGGGAGCATTTAGCTCATTTACATTTAAGGTTACTATTGTTATGTGTAAATTTGATCCTATTATCATGATACTCGTTGGTTATTTTGCACACTAGTTGATGCAGTTTCTTCATTGTGTCATTGGTCTTTATATTTTGGTGTGTTTTTGCAGCGGCTAGTACCCGTTTTTTCTTTTCATATTTAGTGCTTCTTTCAGGAGCTCTTGCAGGGCAGGCCTGGTAATGAAATCTCTCAGCATTTGCTTGTCTGGAAAGGATTATATTTCTCCTTCGCTTCTGAAGCTTAGTTTGGCTGGATATGAAATTCTGGGTTGAAAATTATTATTTTTTTAAGAATGTTGAATATTGCCCCCCAATCTCTTCTGGCTTGTAGAGTTTCTGATGAGAGGTCTCCTGTTAGTCTGATGGGCTTCCCTTTCCAGGTGATCTGTCTTTTCTTTCTGGCTGCCCTTAAGAGTTTGTCCTTCATTTTAACCTTGGAGAACCTAATGGGGATTATGTATTTTGGGATTGATCTTCCTGTGGAGTATCTTAATGGTTTCTTTGTATTTCCTGAATTTGCATGTTGGCCTGTCTTGCTAGGCTGGGAAATTCTCCTGGATAGTTCTCCTGCAGTGTGTTTTCTAGATTGTTTCCATTCTCTCTATCTCCTTTTGGTAATCCAGTCAGTCATAGGTTTGATCTTTTTATGAAGTCCCATGTTTCTTGGAGGCTTTGTTTATTCCTTTTCATTCTTTTTTCTCTATTCTTGCCTGCATGTCTTATTTCAGTAAGATGGTCTTCAAACTGATATCCTTTCTTCTGTTGGTCAATTTAGCTGTTGAAACTTGTGTATGCTTCATGAAGTTCTTGTGCTGTGTTTTTCAGTTCTGTTGGGTTTTTTTGTTCCTCTCTAAACTGGTTATTTTAGTTAGCAATTCCTCTAACCTTTCATCAAAGTTCTTTTCTTCTTTGCATTGGGTTAGAACATGCTCCTTTAGCTCACTGTAGTTTTTTATTACCCATCTTCTGAAGCCTGCTTCTGTCACTTCCTCTATCTTACCCTCTGTTCGGTTCTGTACCCTTGATGGAGAGATGTTGCAATCATTTGGAGAAAAAGACACGCTCTGGCCTTTTGAGTTTTCAGTAGTTTTTCATTGGTGCTTTCTCATCTTCATGAGTTTGTCTACTTTTGGTCTTTGAGGCTGCTGACCCTTGGATGTGGTTTTCATGAGGACCTTTTTGTCGTTGATACTGCTGCTGCTTTTTGTTTGTTTTTCTTTAGATAGTCAGGTCCGTCTTCTGTAAGGCTGCTTCAGTTTGCTGGGGGTTCACTTCAGGCCCTATTCACCCAGTTCACTCCTGTGCCTGGAGATGTCACTCACGAAGACTGGAGAACAGCAAAGATGGGTGCCTCCTCCTTTGTCTGGGACCTCTGACCTCAAGGGGCACCAATCTGATGCCAATAGGATCACTCCTATATAGGGTGTTTGACAACCCTGTTTGGAGGGTCTCACCCACTTAGGTGGCATGGGGAGCAGGACCCATTTAACAAAGCACCTTGTTTCTTGGTGGAGAGGGTGTGCTTCACTGGGGGGAACCCACTCATCTGGACTGCCTGGATTCCTCAGAACTACCAGGAGGAGAGGTTAAGTCTGCTAGTCTGCAGAGACTGTGGCCACCCTTTCCCCTAGGAGCTCAGGCCCAGGGAGACCTGAATTCTGTCCCTGATCGTCTGGCTGGAGTTATTGGAAATCCTGCAGGGAAGCCCCACCCAATAAGGAAAGATGGGTCAGGGTTAGGCCTGAAGAAGCACTCTGGCAACAGACTGCCACAGCCAATGTGTTGGGCTGTGGGGACCAGTCTTGGGGCCAAGCTGTCCAGTCTCCTGGCTCCAGCAGGGGAAAAGCACAGCCTGGAGCTATAGAAATAGGTGCCACCCTTTCCCTCACCCAGGAAGCTTAGCATGTTAGGCAGTTGTGAGTCCTAGTGCTGGTTACTGCCCCTCCCCCAAGGAGCTCAACTGGCTTAGACAGCAGGCAGCCATAGCTGGTGCTGGTTACCCCTTGCTTGGGGAATTTGGTAGCTTAAGCAGATCCCAGCTGAGAGGCTGTAAGCATCTGTGCATTCCGGGGTTGAGACGCTCAGCCCTCATGGTGCAGGTTCACAAATGGGATCTTCGGATCTGGGTGTTGCACAGTTCCATGGCAGAAGCCCAGTTTCCCTGGCTCCCTTGGCTGGCGGGAGGAAGTTCGCCTTCCCCGTGTAGCTCTCAGGTATGCCGCTGCAGCACACTGTTCTTCCTTCTCTCCCTGGGTAACACCAGCCTTCTAGTCAATTTGGAGAGAGAGAACACGGATACCTTGGTTGATGGTGAAGGATTTGCACACTTATTATGTTTCTTTTTTCAGCGGGGGCCTCTTAACGTTGCTTCTTCTAGTCGGCCATGTTGGCCCTGCCCCCACCCTAATCTCATTTTCCTAAGGCTTTTCCTTGATTGCCTACTGATGATCTATTATCTATGTGGTAGAATTGAAAAACAATCACTTTCTAACAAGGTCTGAGTTCTTCATTTACATTTAAGCACATTGAATTCTACCGATGTGTGTTGACCCCTTCTCTGTTACCTGCGTTCATAGGAGTCACCTCATTTCATTCTTACCCTCACAAGATAAGATGGAGTTGGCCCATTTTTGCAGAACAAGGAATGGAGTCTCAGAAAGGCCAAGAGCTGACATAATCAAGAGTTCAGCTGAGATTTGAAAGTAACCCTTCTGATTCTAAGTCCTTCCATTGCAGCCCAGCTACCTGCCTCAGATGTCAGTTACCCTGTGTGCTTAAAAGAACCCTGTACAGCATTGTATGCACATGACTAAGCCTTGTGGGGGGGAAAGGATACCTTGTGAAGGTCTCTACTGCATGGATGTTGGCTCAACAGGCAGGCTGACCTGGCATTTCCACCCATGCTTGAGACAGGACACCATAAAAAGGGCACTTCTTAAACATAGGAAGATACGTGCAAGGGAAAAAGCGTTTGAGGCCTTGGAATGATAGAGGTGTTCTAAAATTAGGTTGGGATGGTAGTGGCACAACTTTAGTAAGTAGACTACAACTATTAAATTGTATGCTCTGTGTTGGTTTGTGTGCCAACCTGGCTTGGCCCTTAGTACTCATGTAGTTTATGTCGTTTTGTTACCATTGCTGGAGTCATTGGTTTTTGGAAAACCAGGTTGGAACATGTTGGGGAAAGCATCCTTCCTAGGCCTATCCTTCTCATCTTTGTCTTGCCAACACAGTCTTCTAACAGGCAAAAGCAACCTGGTACTTTTGTGAGGGACCTGGAGAACTTTGTCTGAGGCTTTGCGTCTTCTTAGCTCCTTCCAACCTCCTCCATCTGCTGCCTGTGCCACAGGCGACTTCTCTTCTGTCACTCTGATGAACATCAAGATGCGGTTCCACTTCCTGCTGTCGTTTCCCATGGGTGGATGTCGTCAATCTCGTCTCCTGTGTGCTAGTGAACCTATGGCCTGCGTCCACACCCAACATCAAAATATTTCCTACAGGTTAGAATTTTGGTGCCACTTCTGATTACTGCTACTTCCTGTGCCCTAAGGCTTCCCAGAATTCCTTAACTGAACTTTCCGTGATACACAGTTCCATGCCACAGTGGACTGCCTTACTAGGAAACCTTTCTTCTGTTCTCTGTTGGAAGATCAAATCCATGGCATGCTCCCTCTTCATTTGATCTCTTCTTGTACTCTCTGACATTCCAACGTAAAACAGTAACAATGAGAACAAAGAATTAGGAAAGAGTGTGGAAGCTACCCATGCAAATTTGCACAGGTTCACAAACTTGGGGTCCTTGGGCCATTAATCAACACAGAAGAAAAATTTAGCCTGACACATAAGCATTTTCTTAGGCTTCTGAACGAGCTCTTCTCCCATCAACATGCCAATCCTGCCATGTCCGAAGAAGGGGTCAGTTTTGTAAAAGCCTTATGATACAGGGAGAGATTTCTATTCAGTTTCCTGCAGAGGCAGAGGTAAGTTTCCCAGAAGAGCTAGTTAATTTCTGTGCTCACCTCCTGCAGACTCAGTGAATTCAATGAAGTGATAGATTCTTGGGTCTCCACCCACACGTACAGGTATAAGGACAATGGATAGAAGAATCAGTTGCTTTATGTTCTTAAAAATAAGAAAATGAGGACACCACAGCATCACTTCATAGGTGATTTTTGTGCCTTATGCCATAGAAGTCTGTATGTCTTGGATTTTTCGGGACAACTCCAGTTTTAGATATATTTATACTTGTCAAGTCGTAAGTTCTTATTGTTGGCTTACCAAATATGATCACCTTGGTTACAGGTGAGCCTGTGCTATGTGAGGTCATCATAACTAATTTTTCTTGAATGGCATCAAACATGACTGAGTTCTACCAAGCTGTGTACTAAATGAGTCATATTGTTGAGATGATACAGTGCAGTTACCAGGTGGTTCTGGTAATAATTAGAAACACATTTCTATATTTCATAAGACCAAGGAAAGGAAAACATCACCAGGAAAATGTTACATGTGGGGACAATTATTCAATAGGCCCTTGGCTGGGATTTGTGGATATGAAAATAATTCAGAGGTAAAGTGAAATACTAGAATAATACATGGAGATTTTTTCTGTTGGTACAGAACTATAGAACACAGAAATCAACATTCAGCCAAGTCTTGAGTATTCAAGGAATGATGACCCAATTTGTTGATTACGAAGACTTTTCCTCCCTTTTCTCATTCTCGTGGTTCAGTGATTCTCAAATTTGAGTAATATATTTCAAAAATAAAAACTGAGAATTAAGAAAAAAATGTCTAAACCTTTAAAAGGATATAGTGTGTCTTAAATTATTTGTAAATTATTTGGAATTGTATTAAAATTTACACAAAGCTAAAATTCAAGATTCAATTCATATGTTTTATATATGCTTGTTTTAATAAAAATGATTCACAAAGTAAAAATCATCAAAACCACAACATCAATAAGTTCAATATTAACAACATTAATTTACAGTGATGGATGATGTTTTGGTGAAAGTGTAATCTTCCCATGTGATCAGGGGCAGAGGAGAACCAAATATTGGAAATCAGTGTTGGAGAGTCATAACTTCCAGCTCCTCCGCTAGGACGGAATACTTATTTCCCAGGAGTCTGTGAACCCCAGCTTGGGGAACATTGCTTTTGCCATTTATGTAGAACTGATTTTCTTCCTCCATCCCTGTAGTCTAAGATCTTCCAGGGAAAGGAGACAATAAGAAACCAAAATACCACCAGATATCTGGTACCACCAGATACCCTTGCTGTTGCTAAAGGAAATTTAGGGTTATTTGTAGGTTTCTATTAGATAAACTTTTGACCTCCTTTCTGGTTTCTCATTGCCAAGGCTATTAAAGCAAGGGTCCCCCGTCCCTGGGCCATGGACTGGTACCAGTAATGAGGCCACAGAGTTGGAGGTGAGCAGCAGGTGAGCGATTAAAGCTTCCTCTGTGTTTACAGCTACTCCCATTGCTTGCATTACTGCCTGAGCTCCGTCTCCTGTGAGATCCATGACGGACATTAGAATCTTAAAGGAGTGCAAACCCTATTGTGAACTGCACACGTGAGGGATCTAGGTTGGGTGCTCCTTATGAGAATCTAATGCCTGATGATCTGTCACTATCTCCCATCACCCCCAGAAGGGACCATCTAGTTGCAGGGAAACAAGCTCAGGGCTCCTCTGATTCTATATTATGGCGAGTTGTATAATTATTTTATTATATATTATTAATACAGTGTAATAATAATAGAAATAAAGTGCACAATAAATGTAATGCATATGAATAATTGAAAACCATTCCTGTCTTCTGGACCATGGAAAAATTGTCTTCCATGAAACTGGTTCCTGGTGCCGAAAAAAATTAGGGATCACTGTGTTAGCGCGTTAGCCATCTATTGCCTCTTCAGGATTGCCTGACTACTGCACTGGACTGGCTATAGCAGCAGGCAGGCACATACCTTTTCCAGAGACTTGCACATTGATTTTTGAGTGACAGGAACACATCCATTAGGCCTGCCTTACATTGTAAGTGGATCCACTTGAAGGAGCAGCCAACTCATGTATTGTGATGTAAATAGTGCTGTTCCACACTCAGCACTTTCATCTTCTCAGTGTTTCACAAACACTGGCTAATTAATAATCCTCTTTTCTGTGCTGCCAGGGAGGAGTTGTAAGGAAAGAATGATGGGTGGCTTTCCAGATAAACACGTGTTAATTTTTATCCCAGACTAAGGG
>PVKV010037003.1:0-15211 GCA_004027835.1 Alouatta palliata
GCAACAGTCTTCCCCACAGCTCGAACTGCCTCCCTCTCTAATGTTCAAAGAATGATTGTCCCCCCAAAGCACAACTTGAGGAAGAGAGCGCTTACATTAGAACTGTGAACCACCCACATGCCAGTTCAAAAAACCAAACCAAACCAATGAGTAAGAAACCCAGCCACACAGGTACAAGAGCAAAACTCCGGAGTAATGAGACTAGTCCATAAATTAAAAAGTGAGACTCCATCTCAAAAAAAAAAAAAAAAAAAAAAAAAAAAATTCCCATTATTTACTCTACAAATTCTATTCCCTTACTGAGTCATCTCCTCCATGACTTCACCCTGTCCTTCATCAGGAAGAGAAATGATGCTATGTGCTCGACAAGAACTTGGGAATAAGCAAGTCCCACACAAATGCTCAACAACTCCCATGCTGTGACCACTCTTCATGAATGATGATGTGATCAATTGTGAAGACTGAAAGCTGTAGCGATTTGTAGGGATAAATGGGAAAATCTCCAGCAACTCTCAGCGGAAGCTTCCAAAGAGCTAGTAATGGGTGTGACATGAGAGACAAATGTGGCAATCTTGAAAGGTGACCATCCTCATATGTGCTAGCCTAGACGGGAAGATGCTCTGAAGACACGATGCATCTCAGCCCTGTGCCTCCTCATCATACTTGTCACTTTCCACCTCCTTGTATCTGACATATAAGGAATTCCTGTTGGCAGGAACCAGATCTGGTTCATTGCTAACCCATGGAGGGCTGCACCTCTTCTCCTTCAAGGCCCCAGGGCCTCATGGTCCACCCCCACTTCTTCAAGTCTTGAATCAAAATTAGTGCAGTGAGACCACGCCCTGACCATTCTATTTAAAATTCCATCCCTTACTATCTCCCTATCTTATTCCTCCCAGGATAAGTAAGCCCATCTCCCTTTCTTATTTGTTATGAACTTTCTCTCCCCAGTGAAATACAAACCCCAAGAGAGCAGGAGAATGGTTTGCTGCATTCCCTTGTCATACCCAGAGCCTATTACAGTGCCTGGCATGTGGGCGTGATGGAACGAAGCACTAATACATAGCAGGCTGGTGGGGTTGCCGGATGGATGGAAGGAGGGAGGTTCCACACACAGACTCAGGCCTTCAGCCTCCTCTGGAGGGAGGGAGGAGGCACGCTATGGCATGGCCCCATCCCTATGGCAGCCATCCTGCAACAACTCTTCAACTTGCCGCTTGTGGAGTGAAAGCCTGAAGTTTAATTCCACCAGATGACTAATGTCCTAATAACTTTGGTAATATGCCACCCTTATAAACTGTCTGCATTCTCCACCAGGACCTCAAGGAAGCAGAGATAAATACATATATTTAGGGAATATCCACCTTTAAAAGTCAAGGTTCCAAGGGCCAATTCCAAAGTCATAAAGAGCTCATGTGAAAAGTAACCTTTAGTTTGCCATCAAAACTGGTTTCATAAAGAAAGTGTTTTAAATACACTTTTGGGAGTTTCACAATAGGTGCCTTTTACACTGCTGATCTGTGACATGAGACAGCGTTTGCCAAGATTTTTCCAGAAAAGAGGATATATTGATCTAATTACCTTTTTTTCAGGTTCTTTAGTACCCTCGATTTCTGTTCTTGTGGATGCAATACTGCATTTCTACTGTGCAAATTTTCTATCATTGGTCGAGCATCCCCTTCCAAACCCCAAGAGCAGGTGTCTGAAACTTAACCCTTACATCAATCAGAAGCAATATTTCCTTGGCAGACACAGAATCAGCAAGCGTTTTCTGGATCTCCCGGACAGTGCCAAGATTTCTGAGCGTGGTGACCAGCTATAAGCATCTGAAGTTATAAAGATGACTTCTGACATCATACCTACTCCAGTCTTGACAGTTACACATACTTTTCCACAGGGGAGAAAAGCAAGATCAGAAGAAAAGCCAGTGAGTTCCATTTGCATAATTTGGCAGAAACTGCTACTGGACAAACAGTGGCTTTTCTGGGCCGTCTGTTCTGAGGAAATAAATAATATTTATGGCCTAATAAACTGGGTCCTCCACAAGGAGAGGGGCCATCAGGGCGCCCTGGCAGAGCTGTGGACTGGATGAAAAGATGCAGGAAGTCCGGCATTAACATGGAAAACTCAGCTGTCACTGAGGGAAACAATAGCCAGCTTGGTGTTTCCCGTGGAGGCTGGACTTCGGTGGGAGATCCCAGGAGGTGTTCACATCTGTAGGTCACATCCTGCCTTTGGAGCAGGACATGATAAACCCTCAAGTCAGGCTCACCTGAGAACCACGAAGTCTCTGGAAGGATGGGGGGCCATGCTGTTCAGCACGTACTGGTAGATTTCTGTTTGTCTGTCTAGACTCTCCACAACCTTCCACTGCACAAAGTCCTCGTCCCACAGGTGCCGCTCTCTCAGCACACGGTTCAGGACCACCGAGGGGGGTGCTTCCACCTCCACAGAAGCCTTCCACAGCTTCAGCGGGTTCCCGTCGCCCACCTGGGGAAAGACAACATCAGAAGCTGAAGGGGCTGTCTGGGATATGGGTCCAACATTTTCTGTTTGGGCTTTTGGTTTTCCTACCATACTTTGCTGGGTATTCAAAAACCATCACTGATTACGTACATTGAAAGTAATGCTACATACCTCAGATTTAACATTTTAGTCCTTAAGCTGAAAAGAAGAATAATGCAGCTGGGTGCGGTGGCTCATGCCTATAATCCCAGCACTTTGGGAGGCTGAGGTGGGCAGATCACGAGGTCAGGAGAGTGAGACCATCCTGGCCAACATGGTGATGATACCCTGTCTCTACTAAAAATACAAACATTAGCTGGGTGTGGTGGCATGTGCCTGTAATTCCATCTACTTGGGAGGCTGAGGCATGAGAATCAGTTGAACCCTGGAGGCGGAGGCTGCAGTGGGCTGAGATCATGCCATTGCACTCCAGCCTGGTGACAGAGCAAGATTCAGTCTCAAAAACAAACAAACAAAAAATAATGATGATAAAAATGCTAATCACCAACACGCATGGTGGTTACCATGTGCCAGGCACTGTTCTAAACCATTGGTTTTTAAGTTAGCCTTCTTCTGACAGTGGTACTCTTAAAAAGTCCATTTTGCAGATGGGAAAACCGAAGTACAGAGGGGTGTGTGACTTGCCCAATATTACACAATTAAGGGGCAGACACAGGACTGGGATCCAGCCGTCTGGCTCCATAGTCTGCCCTGATTATAGGCAACAGGTCTCTGGACTGAGTCTTTGAGTGGTTCATGTGCCTTCACTGTGCCAAGCCCTGTGGACACTGCAGCCATTTTTCAATGTAAAAGCAAATGTCTGATTGTTAGCTGTGGCTTTCTGGGGGTGATCTTTCTCCATCTTCTGAGATTACCTTTTTGAAAGCAAGGTCTGTATTGTCGGTGCTGGAGCACGTGACCCATCCCTTGAACTTCTCCTTGGCTTCTTTCTGGAGGCCCTGGATGAGATGGTTCAGGTAAGTGTGGAAAGTTGCCCCACTCTCCTCCAGCTGTGTCCCCAATTCTTTCAGGGTTGGCACGTGGATCTCAGCCTCCACATACGAGTTACGAGACTGGGCCACCAACTCATGTGGAACCTAGACCAATGGATGCATGAAAGGGCAACACACTGAGCCAAAGAAATGCCGGGACTCAGAGAAAGCAAAGCCATTTCACCCACAACCTGGCCTGGAGCCACGAGCCGAGGACCCCAGGGCTGGAGATGTTTTTCCAAGATCACTGCCAAGGCCAGGAGGGGCCTTTCTAAAGTCAGGAAACACACATATGTTTCTGAGGCTGTATTTATTATTCAAAACATTGCAATGACTTCCTCTTCACTCTTTCCATTTCACTTTTATTTTACCTTCAATGCCTTTTTATTCAATTTGGCAAAATGTGGGCTCAGACTTTACCCACTGTGAATAAGACTTAAAACAGACAGACTTGTGAAGGGAAACATCAAACATGACTTGGGCATAGCTTGACTTTTTTTTAGCATGCTTTTCCCATTGACAAATGCCAATTCTATCACAAAAGTATGCCACAAGTCTGGTTCACTTACTTCTTTTACATGTCTGTGGCTATATTTATAAGCTGTCATTAGTTCTTAGCAACAAAGATTGCTCTGTATCACAAACACACTCACATAGATGTTTAACCTAATCAAGTCCCAAGGTGAAATCAAACAGAACATAATTGGCTGACTGGCCTTGAACCTGACAATGGCAGGTGATGCAAATGTTTGCAGGAAAACCATCAGTACCGTCACCCCAAGTGTCTTTATCAAAGCCTCAATTGTATAGCTACCTCCTCACCTTTCTTGGAAGGAAAGACCAGAGCTATAGCATATACTATTGTCATTACAAAATCAGGAACAAACAGATAGAAACTGTAAATGTAGCAACAATCCCAGGCGTCTTATCTAGTTCCAAGAGCTACAAGGGAGGCGGAGGTTCGAGCCTTTTGCTCACCTCAAAAAGTCTGTCGCATTCCATGATCATGTGCGCAAGCCCCTGAGCTGCTGCCAGATTCTCGTTGAGGTCCTTTTGATCTGGCTTCCCGGTGGCGTATTTCTTCTGTATGACTCTGTAATTGAATGTGAGTGTGCTAAGAGGATCCCACACCAAAGAGCTTGTCACAATACCTAACTCATCCCTTTGGTTTTCTGTTTATACCCAGATGCTATCCAGATCCCAGGCTTTTGCGTTTCCATATAAAAACAATGATCACATATCTTAGATATTCTGAATCAGACTAACAGTCTGACAGCTCACAAGGAAAAATCTTGGAAAACTAAAAGGGCAGGAAGAATGATGGGGGAAGAAATTAATCTGTTTTTCCAAAGTTTGAAACCTCTTAACTGCAAGCTCCTGTGCTTTGGTCTTAAATGTAGCCTTTTAAATTAAAGTTTGTAAAATACTACTTTGTGAATGTTTTCCTCCTCACTGACACAGACAAAACAAAACTCAGGCTTTCTGGATCACAACTGGCATTCTTCAATGCTAGCTCAATAATTCTATGAATCTGAGCCCTGTGAATTAGGGTACTTCACAAGATTTTCTGATTATGAAGAGTGTTTGACAAATCCTAAAGTTGAAATGTAGCATGAGACACATTTTATCTATCTATAATCTATTATCTATCTATTATTTATCTCTATTATATACCTATCAATCATCTATTTATCTCTCATTATCTATCATCTGTCATCTATTATGCATGTATCATCTATCAATCTATCATCTATCTATCTATCTACATACCTACCTACCTACCTATCGCCTGTCTATCAATATATCCATTCATATCTATCCATCCATCCATCCATCCATCCATGCATCCATCCATCCATCCAACCTGTCTTATGAACTGTAGGGAATGCCTGCTTTGGGATTACTGCTGTTGCTGATAAAGAAACCCACCGTGGAGAGCTTTCTTTCTTCAATAAATTAAGATGAAAGAGGGAGGGGGCCAGACACACTGCCAGGTTCATGGGCGTCATCTGATTCTCTTCCACTAAGTTGACGACATCGTTCAGGAAACACAAGAGCGTCTGCAGGACCTCCCTGTTCTCATCAGCCAGTAGCAGGATGGTGGCCTGCACAGCCTGCAGCCGCTGCTCTTTGGGGACATCTGAGGAAAAGTGGATGCCAGGTCATTGGAGGAGCAGTTACAGAAAGAGCCAGCTGGGAGGCATTGCATAAGCTCTACCTTCCTGGTGTGAAGGCATACTCAAGAGTCATCATCAACAACCAGAACAGCAGGGAAAGCACAAAGAAGTCAGTAATTGCTGAGGGCTCACAGCGCAGGGGAGGCAGAGCTGAGTCCCAGCCCTTGCAATTGAACTCTGGAACCTGCAGTCTTGATGACCAAGCAGGGTTTAGAAAGGGGCACCACCATCCTGGCTTTTTGTATTCTGAGCAATAAACCTGCTTTCAGAAGGCTTCTGGGTGAAGTTGGTGATTAGGGCTCTGTCAACCTGGTGTCTCTCTTGCCCATCCTCCCTGCCAGACAGCTTGGGAAGCCCGTCTCAGGATGCCCAGGGCTCCATAGGACATGGTTGGAAAACCACTGTGTTAGGGGAACAGTAGCCTCGCCTTGCCTTTCTCCACCCCTGGCAGCCAGGCCATGATGCTGGTGCCGCGCAATTCACCAAGTGGGCTTGAGCTGGTGGGCTCTCTGACCTCATTCCTAGAGGGCCAGCTTCTCGATGGGAAGCCTGGCATATCTTCCTTTTTCTTACAAATCCCCCAGGGCTTGCTTTGCAGGATGCCTGCTATGAACTTCATGTGGAGACCCAACGTCACCTGTTCCATAATCTTGGGGTTTATGGAAATTGAGGCTGTGCTTGTGGAAGAAGAACCAGGCTGCCTAAAGTTACAGGGAATGTCTGGCCCTTCTCAGTCCCATTCCCCTTGAGGGTGGTCCCTGTGGTGGTGGGTGCTGGTTATGCAGGCTTAACAGGGAATTGGTTCCAGTCATATGAGGTGAATGAAATGGAAAATCACACCAAATGAGTGCTGCTGCTGCTTTCTGCTGCTGCCACCCATGGCTGTGTTTATCTAGTGATTACTTTAGTCCTCTCATTGCAAAAGACACTGTCGGAAGCTTGCTTCCCTCAACACTATTGTCTTTCTTAAAATGCCATGTTCTGGAGCAGAGGTCTGCACACTAGGGTCACTGCACTCTCAAGGGGCGAGGAGGTGTGCTCCTGACAGTCTCCTGAGGTGTGAGAAGAAGATCATTAGCACTCCCACGTTTGTGTATCTTTTCTCTCATCCATTAAAAATACTGAGTGGGTGTGTTTTATAATGGGATAGTACATTACAGTATATCCAGTATATTTATATTACTAAACACAAATACACATTCAGATATTTGCTACTGGCAGGAGTACACGAGAAAAGCAAACTCGGAGCTGGCTGCTCGAGAAGGGCTAAGGTGTGAGCTTCTGTGCAGGTCCTGGCTGGCCCCAGGGTTTGTGGTCCTGGGGGCTATCGATGCCGGATTCACTCACATTCTCATGAGGGAGGCATGACGTCACACCCCAAGGCTGGCCACATTCTGGCCTGATCAGCAAATCCACGTTCCTGGAAAAACCTGAGGATGCCTTCAGCAGTCTGAAACCCGTCCCCACTCCCACCACGTCCATTGTGTACTGGCACAAGATATACCTGGGGTTCACAGAGAAGAGCCATTTTGTTAAAATGATAGCAAACCCATTTTCTCACTCTTGCTTGGGGTGGAGCAGAAACAGATGGAACTAATGATCTCAAGCTTGTGAGAGGTGTTACAAATTCTGCTTGAGCTGCTGAATTGTTTTAAATATGCTGCTCTACTGTAAGGTGTCCAGTGTGTATACATTGTTTAACTTTAGATTACTAAGCTTCTTTTCCATGCTAACATTTTTTCCCAGCCATTATTTTTGAAGGGTCACCTGTCATCTCTAAATGTTGTCTCAGTTTCCTTTCTATTCATTTGTTCTTTTATCCCTCAAAAATACTTCCTGTCCATCATTATTATTATTTACTAAAAATGTTTGAAAAGGTCAACTATGAATACCTAAATTCAGCATTTGTTTTGGATCCTCTACTCTTTCAGCTTTCTGTTGTAAGCCATGCTGCTGCAGGTCCTGCCCCTTTCCTGGCTCTAAGGGGATGATTCTAGGTCTGAATTTCTAAGTGTGGATAATTCACAATCAGTAGGGGTTACTGGCACCTCAAATTCAGAATCCTGTGAATTCTGAACCCTTCTCCCCTCCAATTTCCACATTCTTTCAATCATCAAGCCTTAAAGCCTATGGCTGTCTTTGACCCCTCCATCCTTCTCCCTCCTCTAGATGGGTAGGATTTAAATATTTTCATTACTCCTCCAACACTCCAATTTATTTAATCATTTGACGAAAGCCCAAGAAGTGGCATAGCTGAAAACAGAACTTCTCTGGGTAACTGGAGGAGGAACTGTTCCTCTCTGCTACAGTAGCAGTTCGGAAACTTTGACTCTAGGGTCTATGCATGGAAGGTCTTTTCTCCCGTCTCCCTGCTGGAAGTTCCTGCAGGTAATCCAGAACCTTGATTAGTGCGCTGACTCCTGAGCCTCCATGCTCGTCCAGTCCAGTGCCTCTTGTGCACCACTTCCAGGTTCCTGGGTCAACGACACAGTGCTGTGGACCTTCTCCCTGCAGCAGACACAAGGCTGGCCACCTACTCAGCTCAATGCCCATTCTTCCCTTCTTCCTCCTTAAGAAAGCACATGTTCTGCTCAGGTATGAGCTGCAATATACTTAGGGAAATGGGTTCCCCCCTCAGACCCAGGGATGAACCATGTGGGCCTAAACCAAAACTGGCAATCCAGGTCTCCTTTCCACTGTTGGGTTTAGGGGGAAATTGTAAACCACTTCTGCCTGAGGGGACCAAGGAAAATGCTAAGAGCTTCTGCAAGATGTATGTCCCTGATAAAACGAGACACATGGCCAAGGAGAAGAGCTGTCACTCTCTTCTTACCTTGGAATGTGATTTTGTGAAGATGTGATAATTATAAGTTGTGACAATCATATTGTGACCTTAAAGGCAAAGCTAAGAGAAGCTGACTTTAGCCCTGGCATCACTGAACTATGGGATACCCAGCTCTGGAATTATGTGAGATAATAAAATGTACTTATTGTATAAATGACTGTTCATTGGATATTTGGTTCTGTCTTTACAGCTGAGAGCATTGTAACTGGTAAGTCCCTCAACAACACCTGAGGGTTCCCCAATACTAAATGAATCAAGCATAAGCTGCTTGCCCTAATACTCAATGTCCGTCCAATGTATGGCTCCAGCGTCGTTTTTCAGTGTCATTTGGTGTCACTCTGTACGTTTGCCATACATGCAAGCCAGAAGAATACCCTGGGCTCTCCTGACATCTGCTTATGAGATCTGCAGAGCAAGTACCCAAAATGTGTTCCTCACATGTCTCAGCCTTCAGTTGTCACTTCCTCTGTGAAGCCCGCATTCTTCATCTCTCCCTGCTTGAACTTTTCTTTGTAACCTTTCTATGGAACTTCTCTGACTTAGCTGTGTTGGAGTTATTTATGTTCATGCCTCATCTCCCTTAATTGTAAGATCCTTAAGAGAGCGAGTCTCCCATACATATGCTCCGCCATGCTCCGCATGGTGCCCGGTACAGAAGCCACGCTCTGTAAATGTTTGCTCAGCTAAAGCAAAGCCTGCTTTGATCTGGCTTCTTGCTTGTGACTCAGAAAGGGCCAAAGACATTTATTTCTTGAAAGTAATGTGGCTTTAGCCTTAGACTAGTATCAAACTTAACCCAAGAACTGATTAAATGTAAAGACTCATATCTGATACTTCCAAACCACAAGGGAGGCTTAATTGAAAATGCAGTTCAACCTCTCACAGCAACGACATCAAGAACTCCCTGTTTGGGCTCTAGCAACTTGTATCATTAATTTAACTTAACCTACTCACTTTGAAAAACTAATATTTACTTACTGGGTTGCCACCTTAATCTGTTTTCACAAGTGGTTCTGATTACAATCCTTCCTGAGTTTGCAGTGTCATGGACTCCTTAAACACATTTTGTACAAAATTCTCTACAGCATGGATATTCTTCACATTGGATCAAGTCCATGTCAAGGTCCATTTCAGGCATATTTTGCTGAAGACTCAAAACTCAAAAGTCCATGGACCAAATGGCTTTCTTTTCCCCATAAATTGGGATCTGGCCATCAAAATAATTCATAATGTTAATACTTTCATATCTAGCAAAGAGTCACGTGTTTAATTTCCTTCTTTTTTTTTGAGATGGAGTCTCGCTCTATCACCCAGGCTGGAGTGCAGTGGCATGATCTCTGCTCACTGCAACCTCCTCCTGGGTTCAAGTGATTCTCCTGTCTCAGCCTCCTGAGTAGCTGGGATTTCAGGCACCTGCCACCATGCCCGGGTAATTTTTGTATTTTTTAGTAGAGACGGGGTTTCCCCATGTTGGCCAAGTGAGTCTTGAACTCCTAACCTCAGACAATCCGACCGCCTCAGCCTCCCAAAGTGCTGGGATTTTAGGCGTAAGCTACCACGCTGGGTCCACGTGTTTATTTCTAACATTCCCATTGCAACCATCTATAGTAGGATATGCTTCTTAATCAACAATTGTTATTTTCAGTGATTAATTATACAGGCTTTGCTGAGAATTTAACACCACTTAAAAAATTTCAAGTGAAAATATAAACTAGTTTATTTAAGCTTAAGCCTTGATTTGGTTTGCTTACTTTTCACCAGTGAAAATACAGTGTGCTAAAATACATTTCCATTTAAGCCATTTTAATTCATGTCACTTTGAATTTCCTATATCCCAAAGAATTTCTTACTTTTAAAAAAATTAAAGAAGTTTTGAAATACGTATATACGAAACAACTTCGACTGTGTCCTTTTTTCATTTTAAATTTTTGTAAATGTATTTAAAGTTTGTTTTAGATCTTACACAAAACTCTATTGAGAAGGAATATTTTGAGGTCAAAAAGATATTTTTAAATGCATAAAAAAATGGCCTGAGGATTTCCAAATCAAACTTTGAGTAAAAGTTACTTCCAGAGAGGAAAGCAGGATTATATACATAGTTACGGATTCATGCATTATTCATATAATTCAAATTCAATCTACAGGGAATTGTTTTTGTGAAAGCGGAAGGATGCTCAGGAGAACAGCAAACTCATTATTTTCACTTACACTGATAGATGTGGAGGAAGGTCTCGCTGAGCTTGTTGGTGAAAAGAGGCTCAGGGAGGTCCCGGAAGAACTGTTTCACCATATCCGCCACGTCGTAAGCAGACTGGTCTTCATAGTTGATGTTCTCAGGGAAGTTCTCATTCATCTGGCGTAGGGCGTGGATTCGAGACTTCACTCCCGACTTGCGAAAAAGACCCACCTGAAACAAGTCATAGGGATATGTCAGCCAGGCCACACTTGGGTGTGAGGAGGAGGAGGAGGCATGGGATGGGAACTGGATGAGCTAGAATTGCCTCTCAATGAGTACATACTGAACTACCAGTGGAGCTACTTTTAGGCGGTAGTTGAACACTGTCTTCCTCTCCTACGAGATGAAGATAAGAACGAAACCTCACCTCACAGGATGACTGTGGAGAGTAAGTGAGGAGACAGATGTGCATGCGCTTTGTGACCTGTTACATCTTATCACACTGCAGATGTTATTATTTTATTCATTTATTCAACAAGTAACTGCTGTGTATTAGGCATGCTTAGAGTTCCTAGTTGTCATTAGCGAGCAGAGCAGATAAAATTCCCTACCCTCTGGGGTTTACATTGCCATGGGGGTTCTGAGAAAGTTTGGTCAATGGGAGGTTTGGTGGAAACAATGTGGGTGATGAATGAAAGGATCCCAGATAAACAGCCATATCCAGTGCCCCTGCAGGGAAGAGTTTTATGAGCAATATGTTCATGAAACAGAATAATATCATAAGTACATATTTTGATTTAAGGGATTTATTTACTTTTCCAGCTTTGAAATTCTTGGCTCTGACTTTTCTACCTGTTTGTTTTTATGCTATAAGCTATGGCTCTAGTGAGAATGATTCCTGGGTGGCTTTTCTCTCGGACCTCAAGATACTGCCATATCATGACTTTTTCATCTCAGAGCCTAGACTCCTCCCCGGCTTGGTGAATAAATGGAGCACTAAGGCATCAAGAACAGAGTGTCCCTAATGAGAATGAGTGAGGCAGAGCAAAGCCCTGCAAGAATGAAGACCCTGCAATGGTTGGGCACGTTAAGCTCTAGGGGCCCTCTAGAGGAACTTCCTGTGCTGGACTTAGCCTCTATTCAAAAAGGAACTGACCTTTCTGGGAGCCCTGGCTTACAGTGAAATAATATGTCTGCTATATTTTTAAATGCCTATAGGGAGTTGATTTTCTTCAACCCTCAATTTCCATAGCTCTCATTCCCCAGTGGCTCACGCATTGGTCCGCTTCTGCAAAGCAAGGTAGAACCTTCCTGAGTGGCTGGACAGGTGGACAGTGGCCATTAGCATCAGCCACTGCTCTTTCTCCCTATTCCTGGAAGAATGCCTGATATAGGTCATCTTACTGGCCTCTCTGTGTACCAGGCCAACCTCCACCCAAGTTCAGGTATCTGACAAAGGCTTTCTTGATTGCTGTGACAAATGGAGAGCAGCTCTCATTCTTTCAAATTGCAGTAACAGCAGAAGAAGAATTCCAAGCCATTAGAGCATACTCAGGTTTTTGTATATGTCAACTGAATGGATCGCACGGGAAATTATACACTGCTACTTTTCGTGGTCATAAAAACAGAATTCTTAGTAATATTTCTTTGCATTCCAAGGTTTGTCACTCTAATCCCACACATCAGGATATTCATGCTGATAATACTGTCACTTAAAATATGAATTACTTTCTTTTTTATTCTTAAAGTTTGGAGTGTCTACAAAATGCACAATTTTGTCATCCTTGGATGACTTGCCACAAAGAATCTAAACAACATTTGTCTTCCTTCAACTGGCAACGACTCCAAACTTCATCAAAGGGCATGGAAAGAAAGCATATACTGTCAAAATAGAAAAAAGAAAATTTCAAGATGTCAAGGGAGTGATTATTGCGGGGAGATCCATCTTGGACGCGTTTGCATCTTCTGTTTTTCTGATTCTGGAAGGAGGCCCAGGACAGTGCATACCACAGGGCTGTGCTGCACAAGAGTTCTCAGAATCGAGATGCCCTGAAGGTAATTACTTCAGTGTGACTCACAAATATTTATCCTCACATGACTAGGTATTATTCCATTTGAGAAGAATTCCTATTTCTTTTTAACAGCACAGAAATATTGATGAGGATCTATAAAAAGAAGAAAGCAGACAGTGTTTCTGTTTAAACTGTCGAGCACGTTCCTCTTTCGTGCACCGTGTCCTGCGGGCTGTTTCTGGCCACACACTCATGTGCGTGCACACACATCCCAGAGATGCTATCTTCATATTGTTTGGTTTCCAGGCTTCTTTCTTGTTTCGGCAAATACTGTTATTTTAATTATTTCAGACATGTCTGGAGCTCTCCAGCTGTGGGCTCTGAGCTGACTGCTCTGACCGAGATCTCAGGATTTCCAGAGGGTTGTCAGGGATTTATTTGTGCTGCCTCAAATTCTGACAATAACCTTCCTGCCCTGCCCTTGTCTTCTAGGGGACGTGGGAAATACAAACACACACACACACACACATATATATATACATATTTTGGTTTCTGTGGATTTTTGTTGTAAGTATAGCAGGAAAATTTTCTTTCATAAACCTAATAAAGAAAAGGTGGTCTCAAGTCAGATTCTGGATGTAGTAGCTGAAGATGGCAAAAGAGAAAGATGGAAACAACCCTTCTTCAAGGCTTTTGGTGAACTGATGATTAAGCTAACTCTGGAACCATTCTAATTCCTGACCTTTTTTTTTTTTGAGACGGAGTCTCATTCTGTCACCCAGACTAGAGTGCAGAGGCACGATCTCACCACAAGCTCTGCCTCCAGGTTCAAGTGATTTTCCTGCCTCAGCCTGCTAAGTAGTTGGGATTACAGGTCTCGCCACCACACCCCACTAATTTTTGTGTTTTTTAGTAGAGACAGAGTTTCACCATGTTGGCCAGGCTGGCCTCTAACTCCTGATCTTAAGTGATCCACCCACCTCGGCCTCCCAAAATGCTAGCACTACAGGTGTGAGCCACCATGCCTGGCCTATTTCCTGACTTTTTGTTTGTGTTTTGTGAGACCATGAATTTCCTGTCATTTAAGTCATTGTGCGATGGGGCTTCTAGTGGTTGCTGTGAAAAGCCCGGAGCACAGTGAGTAGAAGATGGCCTTTCTAAGGCACAGAGAAATCTTGAGACCAGAGGAGAGCTCCCCTCTCGATCCTCACAGAACAACATGGTGATGGCAACCAGTGGTTTCCAATAATCATTTCTCCTTCAGAAAGTTTTGGCTGGGCACAGTGGCTCATGCCTATAATCCCAGCACTTTGGGAGGCCGAGATTGTAGGGGGGATCACCTGATCTCAGGAGTTCGAGATCAGTCTGACCAACATGGCAAAACCCCATCTCTACTAAAAAATACAAAATTAGTCGGGCATGGTGGTGGGTACCTGCAATCCCAGCTACTCGTGAGGCTGAGGTGGGAGAATTTCTTGAACCTGGGAGGTAGAGGTTGCAGTGAGCTGAGATTGAGCCACTGCACTCCAGCCCGGGCAACAAAGCCAGACTCCATCTCAAAAAAAAAAAAAAAAAAGATTCTAAAGCAAGGATTGGATCTAAATTTTTGAAAGGAGATTGTTTTCCACATAAAAAATTAGAGAACCAAAGAAGCCCATTGCTCATCTTCCTCTTCTTCTTCTTTATTTTATTATTTTATTATTTTTTATTTTTTAAATATATATACTTCTTATTGCATTTTAGGTTTTGGGGTACATGTGAAGAACATGCAAGATTGTTGCATAGGTACACACATGGCAGTGTTATTTGCTGCCTTCCTCCCCATCACCTATATCTGGTATTTCTCCCCATGCTATCCCTCCCCAACTCCCCACCCCCCGCTGTCCCTCCCCTTTTCCCCCCGACAGACCCCAGTGTGAGATGCTCCCCTCCCTGTGTCCATGTGTTCTCATTGTTCAACACCCGCCTATGAGTGAGAATATGCGGTGTTTGATTTTCTGTTCTGGTGTCAGTTTGCTGAGAATGATGGTTTCCAGGTTCATCCATGTCCCTACAAAGGATGCGAACTCATCGTTTTTGACGGCTGCATAATATTCCATGGTGTATAAGTGCCACATTTTCCCTGTCCAGTCTATCATCGATGGGCATTTGGGTTGGTTCCAGGTCTTTGCTATTGTAAACTGTGCTGCAATGAACATTCATGTGCATGTGTCCTTATAGTAGAATGATTTATAGTCCTTTGGATATATACCCAGTAATGGGATTGCTGGGTCAATTGGAATTTCTATTTCTAGGTCCTTGAGGGATCGCCACACTGTCTTCCACAATGGTTGAACTAATTTACACTCCCACCAACAGTGTAAAAGTGTTCCTATTTCTCCACATCCTCTCCAGCATCTGTTGTCTCCAGATTTTTTAATGATCGCCATTCTAACTGGCGTGAGGTGGTATCTCAATGTAGTTTTGATTTGCATTTCTCTAATGACCAGTGATGATGAGCATTT
>PVKV010037004.1:0-15210 GCA_004027835.1 Alouatta palliata
CAATTCTCCTGCCTCAGTCTCCCAAGTAGCTGGGACTACAGGCGCGTGCCACCACGCCCAGCTAATTTTTTTGTATTTTTAGTAGAGACGGGGTTTCACCATGTTGACCAGGATGGTCTCGATCTCTTGACCTCGTGATCCACCCGCCTCGGCCTCCCAAAGTGCTGGGATTACAGACGTGAGCCACCGCGCCCGGCCTAAAAAAATTTTTTTAAAAAGAAGGAATGGGTCTCCAACCTTTAAAAACCAGATTTTCACATTAAAGTCGAGAATCTAGATTTCTGGCTTCTCTTGAAAATAAATCCATCAGTCTAACAATGCTGGGTGGGAACAGATGGCTGGATCTGAATGGACGGGACGTAGCTCTTTTCACCACAGCCCCCAGGACTTGGCTGCAGGCTTGTTACCATTGATTATTGGGCTGACGCCGTGTGGTTTGTTTGTGGAGTTAAAAGGGAAGTGAAATATTTTCCTTGTCTCTCTCCAGATTGGCTTCACACCTGGCCTATTTTCTTCACTTATGTTACCTGCCTGGCTCTTGCAGGCTTTTGGATTTTTGACCCTTGACCAAGTCAAGCTTCCTAGATGTCCTGTAAGACCTTCCTAAACTCTGTGTAACCACTTGCAGCTTCCCTGTAGGCTGGCTCTGGAAGCTTGAGGAGGCAGGGAGCTGGCGTTTCCTGAGCACTTGATATGTGCCAGGCGCTGTGTGTGACGTGGATGGACTGCTGCCACCCTCACGGTATCCCTACACAGAGGGCACTTTGTGGACGAGGAAACAGGCCCAGAGGGGTGAGTGGCAAAGGTGGGCTTTGTACCTGGGCTTTGTGATGCCAGAGCTTATATGTTTAACCAACGCTGGGTGGTTTTTCGGTTGTTTTTTTGTTTCTTTCTCTTTTTTTTTTGAGACGGAGTCTCACTCTCATCAGGTTGGAGTGCAGTGGTGTGATCTCGGCTCACTCAACCTCTGTTTCCTGCCCCAGCCTCCCACGTAGCTGGGACTACAGGTGTGCACCACCACGCCTGGCTAATTTTTGTATTTTTGGTAGAGACGGGGTTTCACCATGTTGGCCAGGATGGTCTTGATCTCTTGACCTCGTGATCCGGCCGCCTCGGCCTCCCAAAGTGCTGGGATTACAGTTGTGAGCCACCGCACCCGGACTTGTTTCTTTCTCTTAAGCCAAGGGACCTCCTGTTTAGATTTGTGCCGGAAGCCCGATATGGAAAACACAGGCGCGGGGCCGCTCGCTTGCTGGGTCTGACTGGGGAAGGGGGTTGTATTGCTGCCTGCTCAGCCCAAGGCATCTCTTTTTTTTTCTTTTTGAGACAGGTCGCACTCTGTCGGGCAGGCTGGAATGTTGTGGCACGATCTTCTCTCACTGCAACCTCTGCCTCCTCAGTTAAAGTGATTCTCCTACCTCAGCCTCCAGAGTAGAGATCCTGTCTCTTAAAAAAAAAAAAAAAAATCTGGTGGAATTTAGTTTTATAGCCAACGCAACCTGGGCCCAGAGATGCTAAGTGGTACACCCAAGCTTACCCACTGGGACGCCTAGCGCTCAGAGTCCCATTTCTGCGTCGGAACACCTCCTGTCCCACTGTGCTGCTGCTGTTTTCTCTCTATCCCTAGCGAGACCACAGTTATTTCTACACCTCCAGGTACAGGGCCAGCCATGCAGGAAGCCTCCAAAAAAGGACTAATGGACTCCAGCGTTGATTCCTAGGTCTCACATCCTTTCGTCTGGTTTGTGAACTAGTGCTCTGCAGGCCGCGATTGTCCCAGACAGGTGTGTTTTGTTTGGCCTGCCCAGTGTTTGTGTTTATTTTGCATTCGTTGCCCACTGATTTGACTTTTTTTTTTTTTTGAGATAGATGCTCTATTGCCCAGGCTGGAGCACAGTGGCGCAATCTCAACTCGCTGCAACCTCCGCCTCCTGGGTTCAAGTGATTCTCCTGCCTCAGCCTCCCAAGTAGCTGGGATTATAGGTGTACACCATCATGTCTGGCTAATTTCTGTATTTTTAGTAGAGACTGGGTTTCACCATGTTGGTCAGGCTGGTCTCGAACTCCTGACCTCGTGATCTGCCCACCTTGGCCTCCCAAAATGTTGGGATTCCAGGTGTGAGCCACTCTGCCTGGCCTGATTTCACATTTTAAAAGCCCCCACAAAATGGATGTCCAAATTGTAGAAAAACTGGAGTTTCCATAGCTACACCGTCCGGTGGGGTAGCCAGTAGTTATGTGGGACGGTTGAGCCCCCGAAACCTGGCGAGTCCAAACTGAGGTGTGCTGTTAGTGTAAATACACCATGGATTTCAAAAACTTAGTACCAAAGAGTGTAAAATGCCTCACTAATAATTTTTACATTGATTACATTTTGCAATGATACTTTGGATATATTGACATAAATAAAATAGTAAAATTAATTGCACTTGTTTCATTTTACTTTTCTTTCCTTTTTTTGAGACAGAGCCTCACTCTGGAGTGCAGTGGCGTAATCCTGGCTCACTGCAACCTCCGCCTGCTAGGTTCAAGTGATTCCTGTGCCTCAGCTTCCCAAGTGACTGGGATTACAGGCACACCTGGCTAATTTTTGTATTTTTAGTAGAGGCGGGGTTTCACCATGTTGGCCAGGCTGGTCTTGAACTCCTGGCCTCAAGTGATCCACCTGCCTCCACCTCTCAAAGTACTGGGATTACAGGAGTGAGTCACTGCATCCAGCCTTGTTTTACTTGTCTCAATGTGGTCACTAGACTATTTCAAACTCCCCTTGGGTGTCGCATCAGATTTCAGGTGGGCAGCACTGTTCTAGAAACCCCAGGCTGGCCAGGCTTGGTGGCTCATCCCTATAATCTCAACACTTTGGGAGGCCAAGGCAGGAGGACTGCTTTAGCCCAGGAGTTCAAGACCAGCCAGGGCAACGTAGTGAGATTCCATCTCTTCAAAAAAATTAAAAAATGAGCTGGGAGTGGTGGCACACAACTGTAGTCCCAGCTACTTGGGGGCTTGAGGAAAGAGGATTGCTCGATGCCAAGAGGTCACGGCTGCAGGGAGCTATGATTGTACCACTGCACTCCAGTCTGGGCTACAGAGCGAGATGCCATCTCAGGAAAAAAAAAAAAGAGGCCCTGTTACCAAATGTGTGCTGAGTGGAGGCTGCCCCTCCTGGACATAGCCCTGTCCCCCCAACTCCCTTAGTAGGCGCTTCACCCACTGGGGTTACCTGCCTGGCTCCTCCAGGTAGGAACGTCTGTGGCCTGTGCATGAGTCTCCCACTTACCACCAGGTTTCTCCTAGAATAAAAACCTCTCTTCCCCGAAGATAGTCTTTGAACTATTTGAAGACAAAGATCTCCCTTGAATCTCACTCACAGACTCAGCACCCTCGTTCACGGACTCCTCACACAGCATGGATTTTAGTCTTTGGTCACCGTGGGGAGTGAGAGGGCTTGGGCTCGGGCTTGAGTGACAGGGCTGGGTCCCATCGTTGGTCCTTCCTCTTGGTGTTTTCTCCACAGGTGGAAGCATTTTCTCTCTCTCTGAACTTTTGCTTCCTCAACTGTAAGATGGGGTACCTTGCCGGGCGTGGTGGCTCAAGCCCCTAATCACAGCACTTTGGGTGGCCAAGGCGGGCAGATCACCTGTGGTAGGGAGTTCAAGATCAGCCTGACCAACACAGAGAAAGCCTGTCTCTACTAAAAACACAACATTAGCCGGTCATGGTGGCAGGCGCCTGTAATTCCAGCAACTCGGGAGGCTGAGGCAGGAGAATTGCTTGAACCTGGGAGGCGGAGGTTGCTGTGAGCTGAGATTGCGCCATTGCACTCCAGCCTGGGCGACAAGAGTGAAACTGTCTCAAAAAGAAAAAAAAAAAAAAAGGTGGGGCGCCTTATGCCTCCCTCCGCTGGCCAGTGTGGGGACTCCAGGAGTAATGGCTTGACAGGACTTAGTGTGAAACAGGTCTCGAAAAAGTGCTTCCCTCCTCTTGCCACCTCCAATCCGTCACTATCAAGGTGGTGCCTCAGTGATGGTGCCAGGAAGTGGTACGGAAATGTGACCCAGTGCAGAGACCCCAGAGGTGAACTAGTGGGATTCTTTCCCACCCTTGCCACTCAAGGGACCAGAGCGGAACAGACATGAGGACTGAAGGCTGTTTTCAGAAACCCTTCTGGAGGGAGGATTCTCTCTTTACTGATGTGGATAAAGATATTTAATTGTCAGGCATCATAGCGAGGTGGGGGCCCTTTGCAGTGGTCAGACCGGGGGACAGGGCAGAGCTGGCATAATTCAGGCTGTTGAGGCCAGCGGTGGGCATGTTCACAGGGCTGGTGGCGGAGGGCGGGGAGAGAGTGCACTCATCCAGGGAGCGCCTATATGGGACTGCAGCATCGTTTCGGAGGTCCTGGAAAGCCAAGTAGGCCTGGAATATCTGTGGGCAGAAAAGGGCATGCTGAAGACTGACTTGGACTGCGCTGAGTAGGTCAGGAGAGGGACTGGACTGGGGACCAGCCTGGGAGGAAGACAAGGGTCCCAGTATTTGAACTGCTCACTGCCCAGGGGCCCCGGGCCGAAGCACAGGCCCTGATGCTGGGTTATGGCTGCTCAGAAGAAGGGGCACTTGGAAGGGACCAGCGGAGTCTTGGGGGAGCCCCCCTACCCCTGACTCCCAGGGGAGCTGAGTGAGAGCAGGAATGTTCCTTTCAACCCTGCCCTGCAGAGGATGCCCCTCCTAGGGAGGGGTGGTAGAGGGACTTGTCCTCACCCAGGCGAGAATGGAGAAGAAGGTGAAGGCGATGGCCGCCCGGGCACTGCTGCTCCCCAGGAGGAACTCTTTGGGTGGCGAACGCTGCCACTGGTTGGTCAGGAAGCAGAAACCCACGAACCAGACAATTACCCAGAGAACTGCGGCATCACAGGGAGAGAAGAGGGGCAGGGGGAAAGCTTGCTCAGGCAGGGCTGCTGAGGCATGAGAAGGATAGGGCTGGTGGTCTTGCTGCATGACCTCCCACGAGTCGTTGGAAAAAAAATGTCTTTTGGCCGGGCGTGGTGGCTCACCCCTGTAATCCCAACACTTTGGGGGGCCGAGGTGGGCGGATCACCTGAGGTCGGGAGTTTGAGACCAGCCTGACCAAGGTGGAGAAACCTCATCTCTACCAAAAACACAAAATTAGCCGGGTGTGGTGGCGCATGCCTGTAATCCCAGCTACTTGGGAGGCTGAGGCAGGGGAATCACTTGAACCTGGGAGGCAGAGGTTGCAGAGAGCCAAGATCACGCCACTGCTCTCCAGCCTGGGAAACAAGCGCAAAACTCTGTCTCAAAAATAAATAAGTACATAAATAAATAAATAAAATAATTTTTATTAGCTTCTATGTTGACACATCTCCCACAAGTTATTCCCCAATCCCTCGAAGCCCTCCCTAGAGTGAGCCGCTGGAATAGAGCTGTGCTGTCTAATACAGGAGCCACTGGCCACATGCAGCTGTTTAAATTTCTATTCAACACACCATTTTAGGCCGGGTGCCCTGGCTCATGCCTGTAATCCCAACATTTTGGGAGGCTGAGGCAGGCGGATTACTTGAAGCCAGGTGTTCGAGACTGGCCTGGCCAACATGGCAAAATGCTGTCTCTATTAAAAATACAAAAATTAGCCAGGCATGGTGGTGGGTGCCTGTAGTCCCAGCTACTCAGGAGGCTGAGGCAGGAAAATCGCTTGAACTCTGGAGGCAGAAGTTGCAGTGAGCCAAGATCATGCCACTGCCCTCCCACCTGGGCGACAGAGTGCAACTCTGCTTCACACACACACAAAAAAAGCCCAGGTACAGAACATTTCCACCCTCACAGGGAGTTCTCTTGTACAGCATAGATTCAATGACCTTCGAGGGCTCTCTTGAGCTGGCCCAGTGGGCAGGAGGATCAGCGGGGGCAGGGAGGAGTTGAGATCAAGCTGACTGAGAGGAAGGAGGTCAGGCCCCAAAGAGAAAGGACACACATTTTATGCTCGCTGTGTGCCAGGCTCCACTGGGAATGTCTGGCAGTGGTTAGGAGGCAAGACTTTGTACAGAAGTGTGTGACCTGCCATTCAGCAGCTAGGTACCCATTACATCACCTCATCAAGCCTCAGTTTCCTCCTCCATAAAATGGGAATATGAACAGGACTTACCTCCTGGGGCGGTTCTGAGGACTAAAGGAGAGGAGGCACTTGGAGCCCTTCCGCCTGCGCCTGCCCTGTGGGAGGCACCCAGTGGCCGTCGGCATTACTATAGGCCTCTTTTATCTCATTTCATCCTCAGAAAGCCCCTGCCAGGTAAGGGATTTCATTCCAGCTTCTACTGATGCTCAGAGAGGGGAAGAGAGCTCCACAAGCCCACAGGGTGGGGAGGCGCTGGGGCGATTTCCAACCCAGGTCTGCCTGGCTCCATGCTCTGAACCCCGCTTCCTGCCACTGGATGGTGGCCTTTCAAGAAATGTTCTGCGAATGAGGGAAGTGAATTCGAAGGAAGCACGGGCCAGAAGGGAGGCTGCTAGAATTTTCCTAGGGGTCAGAAGAGGTGACCCTTACCCAGGTTTGAGGGATGAGTAATATTTCCCCAGGGGAAGACAGCAGGTGCTGGGGCAGTGGGAAGCTCTGGGCCATGTGTGGTCAGATGCTGCCTGCTGGGAGGACAGTCAAGGTGAAGGCCGGCTGGGTGGTGAAGGGTTGTGCCCTGGAGGCCCTGGGGAGCCTGGAGGGCTGTGAGCAGGAGGAGGGGCAGCTCTGGGTCGGGGGGGTCCTGGGGGCTCACCAGCCAGGATGAAGTCCAGGAGCTGGAAGGCTGTCCTGAAGCGGGTGCCGGCGACGTGGGTCTCCTGGGTGTCCAGGACGAGGAAGGCCAGGCAGCTGAGGAAGGCCAGGAAGCTGGCTCCCACGGCGAAGCTGCAGGCCACATTGTTGCTGTTGAGAATGCAGTGGAGCTTCGGAGACTCCACCTTGTTCTGGTAGCCGTCAGTCAGCAGGGAGGAGAAGATGATCAGGGAGAAGACCTGTGGATTCCCCGGGGCCAGAGAGGAGCTCAGCCTCTCCCCACAGCTGCTCCTCCTTCTTCCCTGGTGCTGTCAGTCTTTCCACACACCCAGTCACTGGGCTGTCTGGTCCTTTCCCTCCTCGTCATTGTCACAGTGTCAGAGCCCTCAGCTTCCTGCCCCTAGTCCCCTCTGCTCCATTCTGGCTCAGGCCTCGTCTGCTCCCCTCAGCCCTCACCCCAGCCTCCTCCCAGCCTCCCTGCCTCTAGTCTCCTCCACCTCAGCCCACATCCCCCATGGTCCCAGGGGAGTCTTTCCACACCCTGCCCCTCCCTGCCCATAGGCCCTCAGGGCTCCCCAGTGCTGCAGGACTGAGTCCCACCCTGAAGCCTGGCCTTGGAGGCCCTGCAGAGTCTCTGCTCCCCTCACCCTTCCAATTTCATCTCTCCCCACTCACCCCTGCCTCCTCCACACTCTCCTTCTGCCACCAAACCCAGGTACCCGCATAAAATGCTTGGCACGGTGCCCAGGATATGGGAAGAGCTGAATCAGTGTTTGCAGTCGTGATTATTCTCTCTGCCTCTCAGCTCTTTCCTCTGGGGTGGTTCCGAGGACTAAATGAGAGAAGGCACTTGCAGCCCTTCCCTCTGGGACTTCTGTCTCCTTCCTCCTGGCTTCGATAATTCCGATTCCTTTTTTTTTTTTTGAGACAGAGTCTCGCTTTGTAGCCCAGGCTAGGGTGCAGTGGCGCAACCTTGGCTCATTGCAACCTCTGCCTCCCGAATCCCGGTTCAAGCAATTCTCCTGCCTCAGCCTCCTGAGCAGCTGGGTTTACAGGCACATGCCACCACGCCCAGCTAATAGAGATGGGGTTTCACCATGCTGTCCAGGCTGGTCTTGAACTGCTGACCTTGTGATCCGCCTGACTTGGCCTCCCAAAGTGCTGGGATTACAGGTGTGAGCCACCTCACCCGGCCATGCCTGATTCCTTTCTTACGTTCAAGCTGCAACAGTCCAAGCATACAGAAAAGCTCCAAGAGAAACATAAGAAACACCTGGGGTGGACTGCCCAAACTAACACATGCGGACATTCTGCCTTGTTTTTTGGCTTCGGGATTTTGTTTTAGACAAATACGACACCGAGCTGGTAACCCTGACCCTCTCGTCTGTGCATTGTGCACGGTCTGCATGCATGCCTGTCTTCTATGTGTATTTGCTAAATAAACCACGGAAACACTCTACACACACCCACCCCGGTCATCCTTACGGCCACCCTAGGACATGGGTGCTTTTCACAGCCCTGTGTTTCAGATAATGGAACTGAGGCGCAGAGAAGATAAGGAGTTGGCTGAACCCAATTAGCTGACCAATGGCTGGGCGAGGTGACTCATGCCTGTGATTCAAGCACTTTGGGAGGCTGAGGTGGGAGGATCGTGTCAAGCCAGGAGTTTGAGACCAGACTGGGCATCAGAGCAACACCCAGTCTCTACAAAAATGTTAAAAACAAAAATAGCTAAGGCCAGGTGCAGTGGCTCACACCTGTAATCTCGCACTTTGGGAGGCTGAGGTGGGCAGATCACAAGGTCAGAAGTTCAAGACCAGCCTGGCCAACACAGTGAAACCCTGTCTCTATTAAAGATACACAAAATTAGCTGGGTATGGTGGCACGCGCCTGTTGTCTCACCTACTCGGGAGGCTGAGGCGGGAGAATCGCTTGTATCTGGGAGGCAGAGGTTGCAGTGAGCCGAGATCATGCACTCTAGCCTGTGTGACAGGGTGAGACTTCGTCTCAAAAAAAAAAAAAAAAAATAGCTGGATGTGGTGGTGTGTACCTATAGTTCCAGCTACTTGGGAGGCTGAGGCAGGAGGATCACTTGAGCCCAGGAGGTTGAGGCTGCAGTGAGTCATGATCGTGCCACTGCACTCCAGCCGAGGTAACAGAACAAGACTCTGTCTCAAAACAAACAAACAAAAATCTGGGCGCACTGACTCACATCTGTAATCCCAACACTTGGGAGATCAATGTGGGAGGAATCGCTTGAGCTAAGGAGACCAGCCTGGACAACAGAGTGAGACGTAGTATCTACAAAAAAAAAAAAAAATTAGCTCAGTGTGGTGGCATGCACCTGTAGTCCCAGGTACTTGTGGGGCTGAGGTAGGAAGATCACTTGAGACCCATAAGTTGAGGCTGCAGTGAGCCCTGATCGTGCCACTGCACTCCAGGCTGGGCGACAGAGTGAGACCCTGTCTTAAAAAAAAAAAAAAGTCAGCTGGTCAGTGTGTCAGAGTCTGGAGTTGAACCAAAGCAGCCTAGCTCCTGAGTCTGCCCTTGGCCCCTTGCTCTCCTACCTCACACTGGACCAGGTGCCTTGAGGGCAGGGGCTCCTATCAACGAAATTCAGTGAACATTTGAAGCCCCAGTGATTTGTCCCAGATGGTCACAGTGCAGCAGGGCAGGCCTGTGCCAGACAAACACAAGCTGTTATTAGATGGGGGTTGAGGCGGGTGTTGATGTAGGGGCTTTCTGGATGAGACAGTGCTTACGGGGAGTACTGAAGAATGAGAAAGGCTGAGGAATGAGAAATCTATCTGGAGGACAATAGGGAGCCACAGAGGGCTGTAAGCAAAGGACGGGCGGGGGCAGCTCTGGGTGCAGGTATAGAAAGACCCTCTGTGTGAAGATGTGTTGGAGGGGGTAAGCCTGGAATCTGGGAGGCCAGGGGGCAAGCTGGGGCCTGGGGATGGGGAGAGAGTCAAGGCGGAAGCCAGACTGAGGGCTGGATTTAAGGTGAGTTCTGTACTGGACCTTAAAGAACAAGGAGTTTCTCGGGCAGACAAGAGGAGAAGGGGCATTCCCAGCTGGGCGGACAGCACACGGAAAAGCCAGATGTCGAAGCGACGGCAACTTCAGAGATAAGAGAGAAACTCACTGGAGGGTTTTGGTGTGAGATGAGGCTGGAAAAGTGGGTGGGAGCCAGACCCTAGGAGGCCTGGAACACCAGGCCCAAGAGCCGGACCTAGGGAGCCATGGAAAGCATTAAATGTTATGAATGGGAGGATTCTGTGCGGGGGACAGCCAGGGTCAGACCTTGGGATTAGAGGCACCCTCTGGGGTCATGTGACTGATGGATTGGAGGTGCGCAAGACAAGAGGCCGACACACCTGAGAGGAGGCAGGGAGGCCCAGGTGAGAAATGCTGAGGCCAGAGCCCTGGGGAATTCAGTAATATTTAGCATGTAAAATAGGACTTAGTGATTGATTGGAAATGGCAATGTTGATGATACGGGCTGGGGTTGGGGGTGGATAGGCCAAGGGAATCAGAGTGTTGAAAATCTTCCCTTCGGCCTGGTGTAGGGACTCATGCCTGTAATCCCAGTGCTTTGGGAGGCTGAGGTGGGAGGATCGCTTGAGCCTATGAGGTTGGGACTGCAGTGAGCTGTGATTTCGCCACTGCACTCCAGCCTGGGCCACAGAATGAGACTCTGTCTCAAAAAAGAAGGAAAAGAAAATCTCCCTTTCGTTAGACTTAGAACTCTTTCTGGACAGGCTCCACAGAGGACTCCTCCCTCTCTCTTTTTTCTTTCTTTTGAGACAGTGTCTCACTCCGTCTTGCAGGCAGGCCGGAGTGCAGTGGCATGATCACGGCTCATTGCAGCCTCCATCTCCTGGGCTCAAGCGATCTTCCTACCTCAGCCTCCTGAGTAGCTGGAACTACAAGTGCGAAACACCAAGCCTCATTAATGTTTACTTTTTTGTAGAGATGGTACTGCTGTGTTGCACTGGTGGATCTCAAACTCCTGGCCTCAAGCGATCCTCCTGTCCCCCCTGCCTTTTTTTTTTTTTTTTTTTTTGAGATGGAGTTGTGTTCTTGTTGCCCAGGCTGCAGTGCAATGGCATGATCTCGGCTCACTGCAACCTCCGCTTCCTGGGTCCAAGCAATTCTCCTGCCTCAGCCTCCTGAGTAGCTGGGATTACAGACATGTGCCACCATGCCCGGCTAATTTTTTGTATTTTTAGTAGAGATGGGGTTTCTCCATGTTGGTAAGGCTGGTCTTGAACTCCTGACCTCAGGTGATCTACTCGCTTCAGCCTCCCAAAGTGCTGGGGTTATAGGCATGAGCCACCGCACCCAGCCGCCCGGCCCCTTCTCTCTATCCCCCGCACCCAGCACTAGACTGGACTTCAGCAAATGTGTGTTCAAGGAGGGAATGACTTTGGCTTCGTCTTGGCTCTTGCCCTGCCCTTCAGAGTGGAGATGGAGGAGGCAAAGAACTGACCCCTAAACTCCTCACTTCCGTCCATCCTCCCTTCTCCTTTGCCTTAATTGCCTTCTGTGAACAATAACAACAGCAACGCCCTGACTCCCTGTTTGTGCCTCGCCCTTCGGCAATAACCAAGGGTATTCACATCCATCATCTCACTGGATCTGCACAGCGACCCTGGGAGGGAGGCTGTAAGATGATTCTCCCTATTTTGGAAGAACTGAGTCTATAGAGGGGGAGTGTCTTGCCCTGCTGATCTGAGGCAGAGCCAGGTGGAGGACGGGAAAGCACATCGATCATTTTTGAGCCCATATTCATTTTACCTGTGTTACCTCCCTGGAACCTCACACCGGCCCCACGTGGGCGAGGTTATTAATTCATTTCTGTTTCACAGGTGATAAATCGAACCCATTATGGTGGCATGGAAAGAGCCAGATGCGTCTGACTGTGCCAGCTGTATGGCCTTGGGCAAATCACTCATCTCTTGGAGCCTCAGTTTCCCAGCCTGTTTCTATGTGATGAAAAGGAGGAATGTAGGGGTAGGGGCCTGGCTCTAGTAGGTCCTCAGGAAAATGGTCATTCTTGTGTTTTGCTCAGAGAGGGGAGGCGTCCTCTCAAGGTCAGTAAGCGGTGGAAGGGGGATTGGAATCCAGCCCGGACATCTAGGCAGGTGGGCTGTCCACTGACCTCCAAAACACTGGGCTGTGGCATGAGCCCGGGGCACTGGAGATTTGAGGAGCAGGGGCTCATCTGGGCTGGAGGGACCCTCTCCCTCTGAAGCCTCAGTCCAGACTCCTTCCATGCCCTCCCTGGCCTGTCCCCAGGGAGGGAGCAAAGATTCATCAGTTAAGGCACCAGCTGGCAGGCGGCAGTGAGGACAAGAGCACCAGCTGCCCAGAGACTCCCTACTGAGGAGCCAGGCCAGGGGGGAAGGAGGAGACGGCGGGCGGGCGGATGGAGGCGGCGGGCAAAGTCCGTGACCAGAACGTCTGGCATGGTTGGCGGCTCTTCCTTCCCCTTCCCCGCACCAGTCCACACCAGCTGAGCTTCCTTCTCCCTTGCCACCTGCTCTGCCTTCCGAGGCTTTCCAGACGGGTGGGTGGATCAGAGCTGGAGTTGCTCGCCAGCTGGGTGATGTCCTTGGCCAAGTCACTCAACCTCTGTGAGCCTCAGTTTCCCGACTGGGTTAAACACGGATTAGAATGCCTTTGCCATAGGGTTGTGACGAGGAGTAGACGAGCTAACATTGGCGAAGGATCCAGTGCTGGGATGTGGTTTGCCAGATTCCCCTTTCCCCGGGGGGAGGACAATGGACGCAAGTCCCGATCATCCTAGGCCCTCTTCTCACTCACAAGTAATGATTTGTTTCTATAATAATCCCTATTTAAGGCCGGGCAAGGTGGCTCACGCCTGTAATTCTAGTGCTTTGGAAGGTCAAGGTGGGCGGATCATTTGAGGTCATGAGTTCAAGACCGGACTGGCCAACATGGCGAAACCCCGTGTCTACTAAAAACACAAAAATTAGTTGGGTGTGGTGGCGCACGCTGGTGATCCCAGCTACTTGGGAGGCATGAGACTTGCCTGAACCTGAGAGGTGGAGGTTGCAGTGAACTGAGATTACACCACTGCACTCCAGCCTGGGTGACAGAGCAAGACTCTATCTCAAAAATAAATAAATAAATAATTAAAAAGAAAAGAATAAAAGATAGGCCAGGTGCAGTGGCTCATGCCTGTAATCCCAGTACTTTGGGAGGCTGAGGCAGGCAGATCACAAGGTCAGGAGTTTGAGACCAGCCTGACGAACATGGTGAAACACCGTCTCTACTAAAAATACAAAAATCAGCCAAGTGTGGTGGCATGCGCCTGTAATCCCAGCTACTCAGGAGGCTGAGGCAGAAGAATCACTTGAACCCAGGAGGCGGAGGTTGCAGTGAACCGAGATGGCGCCACTATACTCCAGCTTGGGTGACAGAGCGAGACTCCATCTCAAAAAAAAAAAAAAAAAAAAAAAAAAGACACTAAGGAAAGAGTACTTGCCCTGCTCATGCTAATCAGTTTACAGACATTAATTTGTTTCATTTCCACAACCATCCTTCCTAGGAGTAGGGTATTAGGATCTGCTTTTCACAGATGAGAGCATGGAGACATACAGAGAAACCAAGTAACTTGCTCAAGCTCACACAGACATAGGGTGACCGTGCAGGCCATCAAACAAAAGGGGCACTTTTGAGAATGAAAGGTGCATGGCCAGGCGCAGTGGCTCACGCCTGTAATCCTAGCACTTTCGGAGGCCGAGGCGGGTGGATCACCTGAGGTCAGGAGTTCAAGACCAGCCTGGCCATCATGGTGAAACCCCAACTTTAAAAAAAAAAAAAAAAAAAAAAAAGAATGAAAGGTGCTGCTACTGGTAATTATGCCAGGCCTGGCCCAGGTATAAATTGGGCAGTATGCTACTTTGCATGGACAGCACGTGTCTGAGCCAGGATTCCAGGCCTGTTTGTTCCTTCTCCAACCTGAGGCTCTAGAAGGGGCCGAGAGGAGATACTCTGGATTAGGAATCTGGGGGTGGAGACCCTGGTTTTCAGCCGGGGAACCTTACCTACCCCCAAGACCTCGATCAAGTCTCATCATCTCCCTGGGCCTCAGTTTCCAATTCTGTTAAAGCAGAGCAATGGAAGCAGCACAGGTGACAGCTCAGAGCCACAGCCCCAACCCTTCATGTACTGAAGTCCAGAGATGACCAGTGATTGGCTCAAGATCACACAGCAAAGTCTAGGCTGAATGAGGATTTGACTCCAGTGGCCAGGTTCTTCGAGAATGTGGTGATGATGAAATGAACGCTGGCATGGTGCCCAGCACACAGTGACCACCCCACATCTGGTACTTCAGTTCTGCATTCTGCATTCTCTTCCTAGAGGCCCAGCCCCTGTTCCTCTCCTCCTCCTCCCTCAAATGGGAGGTGGAAAATGAATGGGCTCTGGCATCTCACAGATCTGAGTTTGAATCCTGCCCCTCCCTGCCTTTTACTGCATGACCTTAGCCAATGCTATCTCATAGAAATGAAAATGTCCCATATCTGCACTAATTTTTTTTTTTTTTTGAGATGGCGTCTCACTCTGTCACCAAGGTTGGAGTGCAACCTCCGCTACGTGGGCTCAAGCCATTCTCGAGCCTCAGCACCCTAAGCGGGGGTTGGGACTACTGGCTTGCACCACCACGCCTGGCTAATTTTTCTTTTTTTGAGATGGAGTCTCGCTCTGTCATCCAGGCTGGAGTGCAGCAGTTCAATCTTGGCTCACTGCAACCTCCGCCTCCCGGGTTCAAGCGATTCTCCTGCCTCAGCCTCCTGAGTAGCTGGGATTACAGGCGCATGCCACCACACTTGGCTGATTTTTGTATTTTTAGTAGAGACAGTGTTTCACCATGTTCATCAGGCTGGTCTCAAACTCCTGACCTTGTGATCTGCCTGCCTCAGCCTCCCAAAGTACTGGGATTACAGGCACCTGCCACCATGCCTGGCTAATTTTTATATTTTTAGTAGAGACGGTGTTTCACCATGTTGGTTAGGCTGGTCTCGAACTCCTGACCTCGTGATCTGCCCGCCTCGGCCTCCCAAAGTGCTGGGATTACAGGTGTAAACCACCACACCTTGCCTATACTGTCTAATTTGAGAGTCCCCAGCTACATGTGGCTGTTGAGCACGTAAAATGTGGCCACTGTGACTGAAGAATGGACTTTTTTTTTTTTTTTTTTTTTTTTAGAGACAGAGTTTCACTCTTGTTGCCCAGGCTGGAGTGCAATGGCACAATATCTCGGCTCACAGCAACCTCTACCTGCCAGCTTCAAGTGAATCTCCTGCCTGTCTCCCAAGTAGCTGGGACTAAGGCTCACACCACCACGCTTGGCTAGTTTTGTGTTTTTAGTAGAGACGGGGTTTCTCCATGTTGGTCAG
>PVKV010037005.1:0-15207 GCA_004027835.1 Alouatta palliata
TCCGCTTTTTTTTTTTTTTTTTTGCTTGTAGAATAAGTTTATAAAGAAATAAAATATTTTTATACACCTATATAATTTGTGTGGTTTTTGGTTTATTTATTTCTTTGAGACAGGGTCTCACGCTGTCACCCAGGCTGGAGTGCAGTGGCGCAGTCATGGCTCACTGCAGCCTCGACTTCCTGGGCTCCACCCATCATCCCACCACAGGACACCAGTACTCTGGACAGACATCAGGTCCCAGGTAGACCCTGGAATCAAGGTGTCAACAAGGCCCCAACAACCAGGCACCAGATGGACACCAAGGCCCTAGGTGGCTGGCATGCCCAAGTTGAACACCACACTCATGTGGACATCAGGTCGCAGGTAGCCAACATGCCTTAGGTAGATACATATGGTCCAGGTGGAATTAGACCCAAGGTACACACCCAGTCCCCAGGTGATCACCAGGACCAGGTGCACATCCAGCCTTAAGTGGACACCCAGGCCCCAGGCTGATACCCAGGTCCCAGGTGATCACCAGAACCCAGGTGGACACCAGGCCTCAGGTGAACAACAAGACCCAGTAGACCATCAGGCCCCAGCTGGATATCAGTCCCCAGGTGAACACAAGGGCCCAAGTGGGCCATAGGCCCAAGGCAGGCATCAGGCCCTAGGTGGAAATCAGGCCTCAGGAGGACATCCGGCCTGTGGTGAACATCAGGCGTAGATATCCAAGCACGCCCTGGGTGGACATAGTCGTGTACAGGTAAGGAGTTGACCTGGGGGTAGGGTCAGCAGTCAGCAGCCCACTGGAGTCCTGAGTAGGTCTTATGGAAGGAAGGGACCGATGGGACGGAACCCTCAAGCAGCGACCTCACTTCCCTGATGACAAACCCAGTAAGAACTTAGAACTCTGGTAACCAGGTGCCCATATCCTAGAGTCAGCCCCGTAGCCAGCTCACTTGGTGGGAGATGCTCAAGAGAGCAAGATGTTCTCATGCTGCATCCCCACGAATTGAGGCTCCTGCTTCAAAAATGGCGGGAGCAAGAGCCTTTTCCGTCGCTGCCGACAAAGGCTCATCCCTCACCCCAGGCGCCTGTGGCCTTTTGGACCCAGGCGCACCCAGGTGCTACAGGGCAGCCCAGGGCAGACCCTCGCAATCCAGGTCTCACCAGAGAGCTCATCGGGGTTGCATCTGCATACTGTCCTTGTCCAGCCAGAGATTCTGGAGCACATGGAGGCACAGGCACATGGTGAGGTGGCCTGCAGTCTGGAAGACTTTGTAGGGGTGGTGTTTTGGGGCCAGAATTCCTTTCAGTTCAGTGAAGTTGTTTCCACATTGGTGACTCTTTCACCTTTTTCAGCTCCTGAAGTACGAGAACTTGAAATACGAGAACTTCCAGCACCAGCTGTCCAGCCACAGCCAGCTGTATCAGAGGAGCCCCCTGCAGAGATGTCGCAGGAGCTAGAGGCAGCTCCACAGCCCTCCTGCCCCGACGCTGGGGCAGCCAAGGACCATCCCGGCAAGGAGCTGCCTGACAGCCTGCCACCTGCTGTCACCACTGGCCTCAGAGAGAGGGTGGCCAGCATGGCTCCAGCCAGCAGCTCCAACACTGCCCCTAGTCCTGGGCACGCTGGGAGCCATGGAGGCGGAAACCAGGGTGTGCAGGCTGGGCTCCTCTCCCTCGCTGGAGAGAGGCTTCTCTCATTCATAAAAGCCACAGTCCTGCTGCTGCAGGAACGCTTCCTTCTGCTGGTGCTGGTGGTATCTATGTGCGTGGAGGAGATGCCTGAGATCAGGAAAAGCAGCCTTCGAGGAAGGGTTCCAGCAGCTCCTCCTGCTCCCAGAGGCGGCCTCCTCCTCTGGGCATGGAAGTCTCTCCGCAACTGGACATCTGGGCTGTTTGCCCCTGATGTCCTGCCCAGGATGGCCTCTTCTTATCAGATGGGCAGCGGGTGAGGGGACCAGGGGGAGGGTCCAAAAGGTACAGGAACTAAACCTTCCAAACTCTTATGCCCCAGGCTCTCCATGAGGCCACCTGCCCTGGGTTATAGTCATAGTGTTAGAATTAACAGTTCATGAAATAAACTTTTAAATAAAGTTTGGCTTTTGGAAACGTCACGTCTTTTTTAACTCTCGAATGTTAGATCATATGTTTCCGACTACCCTGAAAATTGCTGATAGTGGTGTCTTTTTGTTGTGGTTGTCTGTGTGAATTACCGTCGAATCAGCTGGTACTGCAAATCTTTTGGGTATGGCTTTTAGAAGATCCTGGCCTACTTTTGCCTGTTTTGAGTCTCTGGTTTATTGTGGAGAGAGGAATAATGTAGATTCATTTCTCTAGCAGAACAATAGAGTTCTTATTCTCCATAGGAGGTATCTCAGATACCTAGACAACTATGGCCTTGGACTTGAGGCAAATCAAAGATGGATTTTCTTTCCAAATCCTCTGACAACCCTAGAGAAAATACACATAGACACAAGGCAGGGAAATTCATACTAAAAAATGAAAATAAAACAAATATCAACTACCCAAAATGATTACTATAGTGTTTGCTCAAATTTCATAATTTATGTTATTTTAGTTTAAAAAGAGATGAGACAGTTCAAAACACAAGATACATTAGGAAAGTCACTTTTACCCCAATTCTCATTTTCCTCTAAAATGTGCTCAACTTCCACCCCACTGGTTAAGAGAAAGCAGTTTTGGAAGACGGTTCCTGTTTCTTTCTCCCTCCTCTCAGGCTCTTCCCCATGGGAGAAGGAGCAATGATTCTACCCGATGAGAGGGTAAAAACTGGCAATTCGCCAATTGGTCCACATTTTTAGCAAGGCCATGTTAGACTTAAAGTTTCAGTCAGTTGTGCTGTTGTTCTTGTGGGCTTTTCAAACTTAATGGGATGTAGGGAAGGCCAGAATTTCCTATATAGTGGCATTGTTGGGATGAGGGGGAGGCTTTTACTAATATACCATCTCTATTCTCCTTAGACAGGAACAGGAGTTTCTTTGTATTCTCTGAGTGAAAACAGAGTTGAAGCAATACTTTCTGCTCTTGTCCCCGTCCTTTCTCCTTAAGGGGAGAAACACATCTGATTGATGATAAGAAATGGGAACTCAGAGTACACAATTCAGCCCCACTTTGACTTTCCATTTTTCAGAAATTTTTTACTCAAAACATGCATTTTCCCATCTTCCAAAAATTTAGCTCACTGAGACCATTTCTGTACCACTGGGGTTGAGCTGAAATTGAGCAGGGAAGTTCAACTCGGGGAAAGTTCTCAGATCCAGACACTAATCAAACATTACCATTATTAAAACTTTTTTTTTTTTTTGCTTTCTTTATGATGCCATAGTCTGTTTTCCTCAAATTTCTCAGAACTCCAGGGAAAAATGGGTAAGATTACTCTGGCAGCTTTCTTTAAGTGGAGGCATCTGAGGCAAAGGGCAAAAGAATAGAACAATTGGGGTGAGATTATCACTGCTGAAACCCCAGCCCTGATGCTACTAGCATAGTTCTAAGCTAGGGCTCATCAGTTTTTTTCCTGGGTCAGTAAGATGAGGATAATACTCACCACTACTTCTCTGTGTCAAATGAGGACTCATTCATGGAAGTGTATCAAATGCATTTAAAAAATTAGAAAGCTAATCTTGAAGAATATTTGCTTTGTGCTATGAATGTTTGTGTTTCGTGTATAATGGCTCAAGTAATTTTCACAGCACTGTAAGGTAGGCTCTGTGTTTTGTTCTCATTTTACACATGAGGACATGGAAACAGAAGAGGCTGAATAAGTTGTCTAGGGTCCCACAGTAAGTGACAGAGTTGAGATTCTAATGTAAATTGTCTGACTCCAAGCCTGTATCAATAAAATACAAATGCATAACAATAAACTTTCATAAACTTATATCCAGAAACACACATATATAATATTTTAGTCTATTTTCTACAATTATTTTGGCTTTGTTTTTTGTTAAGGTATTAGATGTCTTAATAATTTGTTAAAATATAGTAAGACAAATAATAATACTTACTTTTTACTATTAAAGAGGATGAATGCTCTAAGTAAAATGTAGGTACGAAAAGTAGAAGAGTCTCACAAAACCCATCATCTGATAGAAGTGAGACAGAATCAACGATCTCCTAAGTTGAAGGATGGGTGATCTAGTCCCCTGGTCCTTTCTTATGTTCTTCTCTCTTTCCCTTCCATCATGACTTTTGTTTTTTTTCCCCAAGATATAATTAGGAGAAAAATGTTTATGAATTGTGATTTAATATGGACGTTTGAATCATGAAATCTGGTATAGTAGAGTAAAAAAGGAATTTCAATGACCACTTGAAGAAAATTAAGACTTCCAGAAGGTGAAGGAACTTAGGAAAGTGCTCAAGTCCAGAGCTTAGCATTTCCATAGATTCTGATGTTGCTTCAAATGCAATTAAAAAAAAATGCAACCCAAATTAAAATTTAAATATCATTTATGAGAACATCCACTTTTTGTGAACAAAATAGTATGAAGGGAGGACTCATGGGTTCTTACATTTTGTGTGTTGTGGATATAAATACATAACCCTATAATATTGTGTTTTTCCTATGTGAATATGTTTTCATTTTACTGATTGATATTCACTTGTTAATAGCCACATATAACTAACTTCTTTATGAGAATTAATGCTTTATATCATCAACCACATCTCTACCCATTAAAATTGAGTTTTGTACAATATGAGCAATCCTTGGTAATACAAAGTGAATGTGTGTTCAGTGTTCTTATTCTTAACCCTAACCTCCACCATATCTTCTAATAGCTACGAAGACCAACTCTAAGTGGTATTTCAAGGCAATCCTCTGGCATGAGAACTGAGGCAACTCTTTTGGAAGTATTCATCCGTCACAAAACTGGCTACTCTGAAAGTATGATGATTCCATCAATGTTCCTCAAAGGCATACATCACTCTGCTATTAACTGATAGAACCAGAATTCAAACTCAAGATGGTATGATCTCAAAGACCACCTTCTCTCTGTAATGTTACTAAGGGTTCTAATACCAGTTTTTCCAGTAGCTAGTCTTATGAAATTGGGCATACTTAGTCCACTATGTCATAGTAAAGACTGTTTTGTTTTCAAGTTACAGATATTGGCTTAAACCAGCATAAGTACAAGCTGGTTATTTGTTGAGTTTTCAGGGATAGCCTATGTAATCCAAGAGCAGGAAGCTCAATTTATGAGAAAAAGGTACAGAAACTAAAATATCATCAGGAAACAGAGCAGCCACTCTTTTTACTTTGCAAAGCCCAACTCTCTCTCTCTCTCTCTCTCTCTCTCTCTCTCTCTCTCTCTCTCTCTCTCTCTCTCTCTCTTTTTCATATGGAGTTTTGCTCTTGTTGCCCAGGCTGGGTGGAGTGTGATGGTGCGATCTTGGCTCACTGCAATCTCAGCCTCCTGGGTTCACATGATTCTTCTGCCTCAGCCTCCTGAATAGCTGGGATTACAGGCATATGCCACCATGTCCGGCTAATTCTGTATTTTTAGTAGAGACAGGGTTTCTCCATGTTGGTCAGGCTGGTCTCGAACTCCCAACCTCAGGTGATCAACCCACCTTAGCCTCCCAAAGTGCTAAGATTACAGGCATGAGCCACTGTGCCTGGCCGACCCAATACCCTCTCTATCCATGCCCAATTTAATCTTCTCGCTCCACAGCTACCTTTTACAACTTCTCTACATGCCTGCTAAAAATCCGTGACAGCCTCCATTGCCAGCCATGCTGCTAAATAACCTCCCAGCTTTACCAACATTGGTCTTATTTCTGACAGATGCCCACTTTTGTCATGTGTCAAGGAACTCACTCCTGTTTGTGGGAGCCAGTTCCAAAGGGAGGCATGATGGGTAGACATTTAAACTTATAGCATAGCATGTCTACATTTCTTCACTTGGAAAATGGAAAGACTAGACTAGATAATAGTAAAAATAATAACAGTTTATATTTACCAAGTCTTTATTCTGTTTCAGACACTTGGTTAACTCATTTACATGTATTATCTCATTAAACCTTGTAACAACCCTATGAAGCAGAAAGTTTATTGGCTCATTTTATAAGAGAGATAAATGAGGCACTGAAAAGTTAAGGAACTTGTTCAAGATGATCTTTAAAATTTCCTTGTAGTTTCAGACATCACACACAGTGTTACAGAGATGGATTAAAATAATAAAAATAATATAAAAACATAATTTATTTCTTTATATCAGGTCATTTTTTTTCCTTAAAGAAAAAACTATGGCCTAAACAAAAATGGCTAAAATAGATCTCAATGATAAGGTTAATTAAATTTAGATACTTATCATTCTAAAAGAAGAGGCTATGGTAAGAATGATAGATGAAATAAAGTTATTGTCAAAATAGTGAGTCAGACATCCAGAGAGAAAAAAATCTCCAACTATAAAACACGGAGTGTTTGGTTTAAAAAGAAAGGAAAATATGAAACAATTTAAGTTGAATTTCTCAAGTTTGAAAGATATATTTTTCCTGATGTATGTATTCCAATATTATTTTACAATGTTAATCATGTTATGTTAATAGTAAATTATGATGCTCCATTTAGAATACCATTTGAAAATGTTCAACTCTATGCTTAAGCTTTATTACCTCTTTTCAAATGCAGCACACTTGTGTCTGGAAAAACAGTCTTTCCCAATAAGTAAAAATGAATAGGGAAATGGTCAATGAAGCAATTTTTATTTTCATACTGTATAATGAATAGCTTTTCATTACTGAAAGAAAATGATACAAATTCAACAAAGCTTATACATTGGTAGTGAAGTATTCTTCACAGTTTCACTGCAATATATCCTTTAAATGGATTTGCCTAAAGAACCAAACTGTATTTTGCATCTAAAAACTGTAGCAAAAAGGATTTTTTAACTATAATTATTATCATAATTAAGGATGAAAATTATTGTCATTATAGGAAGGCAATAGTCATTAAATAAATTAAAAGCATCTTTAAAATTTTCCATATACATATATAATATATATATTTAAAATTGCCATTGACTGTACAAGTATTAAATTCTCAACTAAAACATTTACAGAAACTAGTGTGGAAAGCCGAAGAGAAGGACTGGTTTTTAAAAAACAAGAATTATTTTATCACTTATGAACTACATTAAAATACAACTCAGGGGGCAAAAAAGATCTATACAGAAAAGTCAGACGTACCCAAGATTTCTTATTTAATCTCTTCTTTAATCTTACACATCAGGTGTGCATAGCTATTTCTTAACCCAACTTTGATTCAGTAAGAAGTCAGTGCCCAGCTATTAGTTGTCAGCACAGAGAAAAAGTGAAAGCCAAAAGACTAAACTGAATAATGTAATTATATAATCATTTTTAATAAATCATACTGTTAACAGTGTTACTCACATTTTATTGCCTATGAAAATATTAGACGGGCAATAAGAGTTCTAAGTAGAAATATTAAAGTAAAAAATTTTAACATATAAATTATCATCAGTTAATATATAGCAAAGGGAATGTAAAAATTTATCTGGAATATTGTAGTTCTGAGATACAAGGAATCCAGTCTTCCAGTTTAAATTCTACAACCCCAAATCCTGTAAATTGTGTATTATTTACACAGGTTACAAGAAAGTATTGGCAGTCCCCTAATTTCAATTCAAGAGAACAGTTAATTGAACAGAAATAATTCTTTTTATTAAATACAAAAATTAGCCAGGCGCAGTGGTGGGCTCCTGTGGTCCCAGCTACTTGGAAGGCTGAGGCAGGATAATCGCTTGAACCCGGGAGGCAGAGGTTACAGTGAGCCAAGATTGCACTACTGCACTCCAGCCTGGGCTACAAGAGCGACATTCCTTATTAAAAAGTTTAAAAAAAAAAAAAAAGAATTCTTTTTTTCAGTAACTGACACTCTGTGTGTGTGCGTGTGTGTGTGTGTGTGTGTGTGTGTGTGTGTGTGTGTGTGTGAGAGAGAGAGAGAGAGAGAGCTGCATCTGGAAATAGGGGTAGAGGGATTACTTATCGGGGAAGAGAGAGAGAGAGAGTATTATGCATGATTTAGCAAACTGCGTTTATAATTGTAGCTTCTCTTCTCATGAATCCCAATTTAATAATTTAATATCAGGAGATTTCTAAATGTCTATGTAGGAATTATACAGAAATGAGTACCTAACAAATTATAAATCAGGCACTTACTCAATTTTCTAACTATTCTTAGTAAATTTGTATTGATTAAAATATTAGTACATTTACTTCAGTCTCTACTACTGAAAGGTAATCTTGCTTTATTCTTTGGAAATGAAACTTTTCCAGTTTATGCCATAATACATCCTCAATTCAGGAGGAATTTTATCTTTGTAAAATGATAGTTACAAAGCACCCAGAAAAACTACTGGTTAAAACCTATTTCCATTGCTAAGAGATTACCAAGTTTTTTCATTGTGCTGTGATTTTATATCAATTGCTACTTAAAATATAATCATTATTAGTTGTTACTGGTAAATTTTATTATATAGTGGGTTTTTGGCCACTGTGGGGTGCAATCTGTAATAAGTACACATTGGTTCAAATTAAGAACGGTAACAAACAGCTATTTGGATATAAGAAGATGAGAAGTGATACTGGGAATTGCCAGAAGTTTTGGTTGATACATCTCTAGAAAAATACTAAATTTAGAATTTCACCAAATTTACCAATGAAAAAGTTTTCTTTATTGAAAGACAGTATGATCAGAATTGTAGTCACACTCTGGCCCACTTCTATCATATACTTTTATTTTCAAATGTTTGAGAACATGTATTAAAAAGTAATTATGTCCTCCATCTCACTTTGAATCTTTAATTTTATGCTACTGTAACAAAAAATGAAGTAGAAGAAAGTGTAGTAACTTAGGCACCAGAACTTCACTCATTTCTTTTAGAACTAATGTGTCTCACTCACAGAATTAACACATACCACATCAACATGTATGTTCCCCAAGGCGTCAAAGAGCTTCTTTTCATGGGTTCTTTTAATGGGGTTTTAATAAAACACTACTTAAACCAAAGCGAATGCCATACTAGTTTATGAACAGTGAAGTACAGGATGTTCTTGCATTTAGTTTATTAAAAGAGGGACTTACAGTGTTTTTATATCTGTCACTATCATTTCTTCAAGGAAGACTGATATGAAATAGCTGGAATTATAAACTTAACCCTTTCAGCTCATGGCCAGCCTATTCATTTTACCAGTGAGAACACTAAAGACACACAGGTAATACAGTGCCTTTCACAAAATAGATGCTCAAAACGTATTTATTAAATGACTGAACCACCATAATTAGCTACAGGCAGAGACAGAACAAACACCAAGTCTTCTGATACTGCACAGACTCCGAAATGGCTGAGATGTTTCTAACTGTCAGGTAAGACTGAACTAAAATGAGATTTAACCACAGATTAACAATGATCTATGGCCTGAAAACATTTCCGACACACAAAATAAATACAGTGAGAAGAAGGTTTTTGAAATAATGTTCAAGAGTAAAAGTGTAAGAGGACACATACATGTGACACATAGAAATGGAAAACAGACAAACAAGTGTCTATATTTGATTCCCATACCTGGTGAATCGTGTTTAGTGAGCTTTGCTAAAGTACGGATTTTAAGACTGAGCTAAAGTCCTGATCTACGTGAAAAAGTGCCTGACTTAGATGTGACTGAAGAAAAATACTCAATATGTGATTATGGTTAAAGTCATCATTTAAAAAGATCTTCAATATTCCATCAGTTTTTGGACCGCAACATCTATCAATAACTTCATAGGAAGTAAAAACATATCAAGAGAATTAAAAAGTTAATGGCTTTAAGAAGGCTTTTTAAATTCAATTTAGAATAAACAAAAGCATTTGTGTAAAAGAAGTACGGAAGAGGAATTACACTTGAGTTTTCTAAAACTGGGTTGCTGATTTCTTTTTCTGGTAGGAAATGAAATGAAAACAACTGTATTTGCAATTGATAGCTGAGTCAAGTGGTAACCCTCTGTATATGCTCTTGGATTATTCTCTCATATCTGGCAACCTTCTCATAACTGAATTGTGTTTGCCAAAACATAAAATTTAAAAATATAAAGAATTCTGTGTAAACTGAACTATAAAACCATATTAAGCAAACCATCCTATAGAGGACACAGGCACCTGGCACATGTACACACATACATACACACTAACACTCAGCACACACTTTCCATTACACTTACACAATGACTTGTGGGGGGAAACAAGGGTAAACAAAAGTCTCAACAACTTAAGATAAACATCAGAGTTGATTAGCACTTTCTCAGGAATTTAAGGCAATAAGCCTAATTCAAAACATGAAATCACTCTCTATTTCCCTTCAGTCATTAAATGAGTAGAGATAAATGACAGGCTATTGCTGTTTCTCCATTCTATTTTCAAAGAACATTACAAAAATAAGCCAGTGTGTTCTCTAACAGTTCCAAAAACCGTTTGATAAGTTTTTGTGTTTGATTACAAAAAGAGAAGTAGATGTCCATATTTACTAAAATTTTGCTTTAAGTTACATTCAGAAGCAAATACAGTCCTTCTGCTTGGTGGAAATCTTCAATCTATTTGCTTATTCCCATCTGACTATAGAAATAATCTTTTGAAACAAAATTCATTGGCAGTGCAAAAAAAAAAAAAGTCCATAAAAATAAACTAATGATTGAATTATGCATTCAAATGAGTTATTTGCCATTGCTTGCAGTTATCTGCAAGCACAAGACTCTACTGTCATGTTAGGATATACTTTAAGCACTACATTCTTATTTTCATCAAAGAATAAAATACTGAGTGAGGACATCTTTTCTGGTACACAGCAAGGCTCAGGAATCCCAGGAACGACCCCCACAGCTCTCACTATACTCTGGATGGTTGCATGATTTGATGGCTTCAAAGACTAGAAAAAGAAATGAAAGAAGAACACATGTGTTAGGTGGAACTGCTTTTCCACTCCTCAGTCCTCATTACATAAAATGCTTATTTAATGAATTTGTTTCAACAATTTAATTAAACCTGTAGCATCATTATACATTCAGGCCAATCTCCTCTACCACACTACCAAAATGGTTATTATTTATTAAGTGCCTGCTGCATTCCAGGCATGTTATATATAGTATCTCTAATTCTTACAACAAAACTACATTTCTTACATTTTACAAAGTTTCAAAAAGCTTAAATGACATATCTAGGGTCAAACAGCTTGTAAATGGTAGAGGGTTTAAACCCAGTTATCTCAGCAAGAATCATTTAATTACAAACAACTTAGTCCCCAAACATGGAGTTAATACATTCTACAGTGTTTTCAATAACAGGATTGCAAAAAAAAAGATTTGTTCTTGACCCTATGTTAATCATAACCCTAACAAGCACTCTACTTAACAGAGATACATTATTGCCACTGCTATAGTGATATTTAAGCATTGTTAAAATAAAACCAAGCAGGTCAGTGGGATATTTACTTATTTAAGAGTTGCCAAGATGAATTGGATGGTGACTATTTCACTATGTAATTATTCAACTCTCTTCAGAAGCACAAACTGGGGGTAGCAAGACCACACCACTGGCCACTGGGGGTCACTGTTACTCCACTAGTTTAGAATTAAACATGGTGGTGGTGTGTTCTAAAGAGGGTCATGTACTCTGGGGATTATCTCCGGGAATTATCAGGGCCTAAAGTTATTCTATGGATGGCAGAACTTTCACCAAAGAAGTCTGGGTAAGAATCTTTTCCCTGAGAAAAAGCCAAATGGGACCACTAACATCCATGTGAAGCATGTGGTTTTATTTAGAGAACCCATACAGCTCTGCTCTAGCTAAACGTACTAAAGGGACAGTCTGCAAGCCCCGAATGTTAGGTATTGCCAGAGTGGTAAGGACTTCCTAAGAGATGCCGCACTGTGCAACACCAGTTTTCCCCAAAGCCTCTTTTAGGCACGTGAAAATAGTTTTGTTTTAAACACATTGAGAAACAGAAATTTGGTCACTTGCCAGAGACCAATTCAGGAGTAGGATTTCAACCAAACCTTTCACTTTTTAATTTCGGGACTTTGAGCCGTGTCTTTCAATGACTCAGAGGAATCCCCGCCCCAGTGAATTGGTATTTTAATTTCAAACTCCTAAAACTCCCAGCATGGGAAACTGAAACAAGTTAAAAAGTTAGGGGTGTATACAAACCGAGGGAGAAACAAATAATATAGAAATCAGGCATACTGTAAAAAAAAAAAAAAAAAAAGGCTAATCGCATTTATCTCATCCCATCTTTTAATTTCAATGAAATAAAATCCATATATCAGACTTCAACTTTATCGTGATTAGGCATAAGGAACTAAGTAAATATTCTTCATGATGGGCAACTGTTCTTGCTCTTTTTTTTCCTAGAGATTTTCAGTATATACTGGTTAACTTTTAATTAATCAGCTTTAATTAATTGCAAAGCAAGTTATTCCTCCCTTAAGGAAAGAAAGTCCATGCTGTTTTATTTTGCATATTGTATGCCCTGCATCACCAATAATATCTGTGTAACTTACACAAACTGTCATCAGTATTGTACAACAAATATCAGTAGCCATTGCTTGTTTTTGCTATTGGTAATTTCTAAAGAAAACTTTTGCAGCCATCCACTTTTCTCTACTGATTTAAAGTTATTTTTATGACTCAATCATCCATATAGCTGGTTTATTCTGTTTATGAAAGCAAAAAGGATTCTTAAACCATATTTTCCAAAATTATTCTGTTACTTTAATGTTTAATGACTTCTGTAATATTTGAATTTTATACAAAGTGGATCGACTTAATTAGATGAGACCTTGGTTGATAAATACTGCTGTGCATTCCTGTTCCTGTGTGCCTAGTATAATCTAGGCACAAAATAAATACTTGTTAAATGGATGAAATACTGAAAAGAAACAGCATACCCTCCATTTTATCCGTTTCTGTGGAAATAATTCCTATCAACAAAAATATAAGTTTCTGTGCAAATGACCTGGTGTAGATATGGAAAATATTCATGGGTGTTTCCTAGGAAAATTCCTGTCTTTTATTTTTAAGCTCCAACTAACAAATGATAGATTCAGAAACTATGAGTATACGAGTAGTCTTTAGTGGACTCACTGAAATTCAGATAGAAGCCCCTGATTCTGCATTGGTGTATCTTATCAGGAACCTAGCAGATTGCTAGGGAGTTTCCCCTGTTTTTTTTTTTTTTTGTTGTTGTTGTTTGTTTTTTTCTAACTATGAAATCCTCTGATCAACCTGCCATTACCAGAAACAATTATGTCATGCACAAAAGCTCCATGCAGTAATTTGCTGGTGTAAAGCATATTGCCAGTCGGAATCTTCATTCGTTTCTGAGTTCAGATCATGTTTCTCATGATTCCTTACTAAACAAGTTAAAAAATTAAGAAATATATCAATTACTAATGCATATATGTACTACTTTCCTTACCAGTTGCTCTTTCTAATGAGGGTGAAAATGACTTCAACAGCAGGTAGGTAATTTTTTGCTTAGGTAACTCAGCATATCAAGATTTAGTGTTTTTAGGGTTCATTTTTATGACCAGAGGTTAGAATTGGAAGACTCAAGAAATTGTGAGTATATCACTTTTAACTCATTAAATGTGAATTTCTTCTTTATGTGGAATACTTGCTTGAAAGTGTTTAGATTCTTTGCTGCCTAATTCTATGTGTTTGCTATTTCTAGCTTTTGCACAGTTGCCTACCGGAAAAAAAAAAAAAAAAAAAAAAACCACTTCATTCCTCTAATCCTTATTGTTGGTTCTTTTGGATCTCTGTCAGTGACAACAGCTCAATCATTTTCATTTGAAATTTCTGTTTTCTATATTTTCTAAGGTGGTGAGGAGAGGCAAAGGTATAGAACTTGACTTTAACTGTATGGGTATTTTTCATCTAGTGGCAGAATTCCAAGAATCTCTCTCTGGGAGAACAGATTGGCTGTAAGGGCTAGAAATAAAAAAAAAATCTAAACTGCTGTGTCTGTGAATGAAATCTACAATGGTCAGGCCTGCACCTGCCAAGCTGTGTATGATGTCCTCGAGTTGAATTTGATTACAAATGCATTAGCAAGGGAGAGCATGTCATCAGCTAAGAGCCTTCATTCCTGACCTGGGCCATGGAGGTTTACTCCACAATTCTTCCAGCCCAGCCCACATGGGTGTGATAGCCCAGAAACTATCTAATTGGAATCAGTGAAAGGGCAAAGCCTGGAATTTGGGAAAGGCAGAAAGAACACAGCTGTTCTGAATTACAGAACAGGTTGTCAACTTTTGCAGACGAAAAGCCCCACCATATAGAACAGTCTTTGGCTCAGAAGGCCAAAAGAAAGGAGGGCCAACAAAGCAGTCTAGCCTGGGAGAACTTTCTCTGCATCAAAAAGTATATCTAAAGTCTGAAAGGCCTTTGGCACCTCAGTTATTTCACATGTTTTATACTGATCTGACTAGCAGCCTTTATTCTCTTCTGTTGCTTAGCCTATATTTTTATTTGCATAGTTCACTCTGGTTGCCGTATTGGACACTGTACTGATAACAGGGAAGCATTAATTACCCCTAATGTAGCAGCTTCATTTGGCTTCATGTTTCTCAACTTTTTTGGTCACTGTACCACTTAAAAGACACAAAGCCTGGAAGGCTTAAAGGGAACCACTAGAAAGCTTTAAAAGTTAAGCAGATCCACACAAGGTGATGAGAGATTGAGAACTCTATGTAACAGCCAAACTTCCACTCTCAACTTCGCAAAAGGAAATCTGAAGCTCAGAGAGAAAACTCCACACTTATCCCTGTTATGTCTCCCTGGAGTTCTGATGCCATTCCAAGTTTTGACAAATATTATGAGGAGTTCGGTTGCTGCAACTATGCTCTCCTGATTCTTTTTTTTTTTTTTTTTTTGAGACGGAGTTTCGCTCTTGTTGCCCAGGCTGGAGTGCAATGGCGCAATCTCGGCTCACCGCAACCTCCGCCTCCCGGGTTCAAGCAATTCTCCTGCCTCAGCCTCCCGAGTAGCTGGGACTACAGGCACGTGCCACCACGCCCAGCTAATTTTTGTATTTTTAGTAGAGACGGGGTTTCACCACGTTGACCAGGATGGTCTCGATCTCTTGACCTCGTGATCCACCCGCCTCAGCCTCCCAAAGTGCTGGGATTACAGGCGTGAGCCACCGCGC
>PVKV010037006.1:0-15108 GCA_004027835.1 Alouatta palliata
GCACCCCCGACCCCGGCCCCGCGCCTCCTGCCACCTCCGCCCCCGACCCCGGCCCCGCGCCTCCTGCCACCTCTGCCAACCCCCGACCCGGGTCCTGGGCGCCGCCTCCTCCCGCGGCCTGGAAGGCGCAGAGCTCGGCTTTGCAGGCCCGGGCTCCCTGGAAGGCACCGCGCGGGGAAGACCGGCTTCTCCCGCCGCCCGCGCCGCCGCCCCGACCCCTGCCGCCGAGGCCTCGCCTCTCCCCGCGCCCTCTGCTGAGCGTGCTGGGCGCCGAGCCGGGAACCACCGCCCTCCCCGCGCCTGGGCTCTGCGGCCGGCACCAGCCGGGGGCCCCGGACGCACGGAAGGCCGCGCGTCCACCCTCGATCACGACCCCGAAACCGAGCCTCGGGCGTGGGGCGCGCGGCGTGGGGACTCAGCACGGCGCCGCGGGCACAGGCGCGGCCGCCACCCCGCCCCACCCCCTACCCCGAACCCGGGCTGCGCAGGGAGGCGAGGCCTCCCCCGGTGCCAAAGCCGGGGGCCCGCGCGGGCGGCGGCCAGCACGGGAGCAGCCCGAGGTCCCGAGATGCACGAAGGACGCGCGCGAGGCCGGCGACACCGATGCCCGCAGTATCGTGGCTCTGACTCAGCCTAGTGCGCCAAACGCAGTGCTGAAATACTAGAAAAAGCAAACGATTTTGCCCAGTAGGAGATCCGACGAGCCCTCAATCAATATCCCTCCTTCCAGCTCCTCCGTCCCGGCAGCGTCGGCGGGGACCAAAGGGGCGGACGCGCTGCGCCCCCACTCCTGAGCCGCCCAGACCCTCAGGAAACTCAGAAGGAACCCGGCCCCCTTGACCGGTAGGGAGCGCCGCAGAAACCCTTGGAGGAGACGCAGGAGAACATCCTTGTGGTCTCAGATTAGGCGACGGCTTCTTAGGACAGAAAACAGATCAGCTTCATCCCAATTTCAAACGTTCATGTTTTCTAAAACACCGTCAAGAAAGTGAATACGGCTCGGGTCCGGGAGGGCGGGGTGGCGGCACCGGAGGTCGCCATGGCTACGGATCCCGAAGCCACGGAGCGGGTGGTGCCTTCGCTCGTGGATCGGTACTTCACTGCCTGGTACAAAGCGGATGTCAGAGGAAAACCTTGTGAGGATCACTGCGTACTACAGCACTCTAACCGAGTATGCGTCGCCACATTGGCAGAATCTCATCCAGTTCTTCAAAGCGGAAAAACAATTAAAAGCATTTCCTATCAGATCAGTACCAGCTGTAGCCGACTTCAGAACAAGGTCTCTGGGAAATTTAAGCGGGGGGGCACAGTTTCTAACAGAACTTGCACCTCCCTGTAAGATTTACTGCTCAGATGGTAAAGAATATACTGTATGTAGTTGTGTCAGAGGACGTTTGATGGAAGCGAATGAAAACATTCTCCATAAGCCATCTATTCTTCAAGAAAAGCCATCTACTGAAGGCTACATTGCAGTTGTGTTACCCAAATTTGAAGAAAGTAAAAGCATAACAGAAGGGTTACTGACACAAAAACAATATGAAGACGTCATGGTGAAACGCATTAGTGCCACAACAGCTATGTCACGAGGATTGACACGGAGCAAAAAGCAAGGCGGATTCTTGTTACCTGGCCTAAACCATCTGTGCACTAAAGGAGAAGAACCAGTATATGCAAAGCATACCTAACAGCCAGCCATACGCAGGGGAGGCCTAGCGCTTCACTTAACTTCGTTTTCTCTCTCTGTCTTGCGTAATGAGCCTTGCTTCCCATTTGCCTTCAGCCTGCCAGATCTGGCTGCCTGTGTACTCACGCTGTTCTCTTGCATCTAACAACTGGCATGCAAGGGATGTTTTTCTGCTTGAAAACAAACAAACAAAGCTCTTTGAAGAAAATTTAGAAAATGCAGAGAAGTTTTAAGTAACCAAGTAAAAATAATTTACCCATCATCCCATAATCCAGAAGTAAATACATCTGACCCTTGAACAACATGGATTTGAACTGCAAGGGTCCACTTTTACATGGATTGTTGTTAACCATAAACGAATCAAAAATATATCATTAACCAAACACGAAACCCTCTTACAGACCAGGTTCGTATACTCAGGTTCCGAAGGGCCAACTGCAGGACTTGAGTTATGTGTGGATTTGGGTATGTGCGGAAGGTCCTGGAACCAATTTCCCTATGTAAACCAAGGGATAACTATACTGCATTTTAACCTACTTCTGTTTAAGCATTATGATACGGTTATTGCTTTTGCCTCACTTGCCTATCAGTTTGAAGTTTAAAAAAACCTAACTCACCCTTCTTACCCAGTTTGCTATAATGTGCCTACCAAAAAGCCTAGTCCTAGCCCATCTGCCTCAGCTCCTCTCCCTTTTAGGTATAGGGAAGAGGCCACAGTGTAGAGTGTATTATATCTTCTGTCCTCCTAATGCCAACAAGATGGCCTTCCCCTCTGAAACAAAGCAAAACTGTAACACTGTGACCTCTTAAATGAAGGATATGTGAAAAGGCTATGAAAAATACAAAGGCTTTCCTAGGAAATGTGTTCTAATACAGTGGAAAGCTAATTCTTGAAATCTGCACATTGTAGCCACTCAGCCTCACATAGTCTAGTTACCAGCTAAGAAGTTACTGAGGATATGTCCTTCAAAGGCACAGAAGCACAGAAGCCTCTGAGTGGAAGAAATGCTTTCACATCATTTAAGCTAAAAAAAAAAAAAATCTCCAACAACTATGAATTTATAGTTTAAGGTTGATTTACACTGAATTTCAAATAAAAGGACTATAAAACTTGTTATTTTTCTGTAAGGGTTGTAACATACATTTCAATATCCCTGTTTTTTTAGTAAAATACATTTTCATATAGAAGAAATCATTTGCTGTATGAATTCCATTGGTTATCTATCCTCTTATGCTGTTGAAGTCATAAATTACCCCTTCTCAACCCCCACTTGCTCTTTCATTAGAGAATATTCTTTTTTCAGGTATGCAAAAATATTCTCTAATGAAAATGCAAGTGGGGGTTGGGATTTTTAAGTATGATTTTGTAAATGAAACTTAAAGATCATTTTGGTTCATAGGAAAAAACTTCTTATAATCCGAGTACCAGCATGACTAGCCCCCTAAATATACCCATCGGACATGATACATGTAGTAAGTGGATAAATACCTCCATGATGGTGCTATTAGCGGAAAATATCAACACAAACAGCAGATCCTCATTTGAAGTAGCACAAAGACTCCTGAAGTCTTCATAAAACAAAGACACTAAACACAGTAAAAGAATTGTGTATAATATTTTACATATAACATTACCTCATGTCATTCTCTAAATTTATGTTATAATTTAAAAGAATACTTTGGTTTCAGAGAATAAAAAATCATGCTTAATGATTTTGAACTGTGTAAGGAAGGATTTTACAAAGGTTATTAACAAAGCCGAGTGCATCACATTTTCTCCCAAAGGACTACAGTGAAAATTTTCTTCAATAAAATATTGACTAGCTGTGGTCAAAAAAAAAAAAAAAGAAAGAAAGAAAGTGAATACAACCTACGCAATGGGGAGAATGTTTGCAAATCTGTGTCTAATAAGCGATTTGCCTCCAGAACACACGACCTCTCACAATCAACAATAAAAAACCACATTAAAAGTGAGCAACACATGTGCATAGCCATCTCCTTCAAGAAGATATAAAATGGCCAGTAAGCATATGAAAAGATGGTCAACATCATTACTTTTAAGGGAAATGTGAATCAAAACCATGATGAGATACCCTTCACCTGCACTGGGACCGCTATAATAAAAAGGCAGAAAAGACAGATAAGAACAGGCGTTGGGGAGGATGTGGAGAAAGCAGAACCCTCTCACATGGCTGCTGGGAACACAGAACAATGCAGCCGCTGTGCAAGACAGTCTGTCCTTTCCTTAAAGAATTAAACAAACGCCAGGCGCGGTGGCTCATGCCCATAATCCCAGCACTTTGGGAGATCAAGGCCCGAAGATCACTTGAGTCCAGGAGCCTGAGACCAGCCTGGGAAACATGGCAAAACCCTTTCTCTGCTAAAAATACAAAAAGTAGCCGGGCGTGATGGTGCACACCTGTAGTCCCAGCTACTTGGGAGGCTGAGGCAGGAGAATTGCTTGAGCCCGGGAGGTGGAGGTTGCAGTAAGCCAAGACTGAGCCACTGCACTCCAGCTTGGGTGACAGAGCAAGACCCTGTCTCAAAAAACATAAAAAATAAAAACAGTTAAACACACAGTTACCGTATGACCAGGCAATTCCACTTTTACATATATCCTTAAACGAAATGAAAATATACGTCCATATTAAAACTTGTACATGAATGTTCACAGCAGCACTAGCCACGGTGACCAACAGCAGAAGCGACCCAAATGTCCACCAGCTGGTGAACGGATAAAGCATATTCTATCCAGACAACAGACGGTTCAGCAGCTATGAGAAGGAAAGAGGTACTGATCCGTGCTACAACCTGGGTGAACCTTGAGGACTGTTGGGGGAAGGCAGCCAAACAGAAAAGGCCATACCTCATAAGGTCCCATTTACATGACATGCCCAGGATGGGCGGCCATAGAAGCATACATCCCCGGTTACAGGGATTAGAGAGCAGGGGGGATGGGGAGCAACGGCTAATGGGTGTGGGCCTGCTTTTGGGGTGATGGAAATATTCTAAAATTAGATAGTGGAGATCACTGTGCCACTCTGTGAATACACCCAAAACACTTCATTGTACACCCTGCAGGGTGGGTTGTTATGGTGTGAGCTATGCCCAAATGAAGCTGTTACTAAAAATAAAATGAATGCTGGACCAGACAGTCTGCACACATGCACCAGCCCCTCTCGGACAATGACCGTGGGGCTTGTTGAATGAATCCCCCTCTACGCTTTCCCTGCAAACCAGCCGGAAGCCCACTGAGGAACATGGTGAAGACATTGAGCCCAGTGAGGATGGTCACCTGCGATTCTGTAAGTCACATCTGCATGAGCCCTGGGCTGGATGCTCCTTGCAGCTATGCTTCTGGGAGCCTGCACCTCAAAGCTTACCAGGAGGTTTTTGCTAGAAATCTCTCAGGCCTCTCTGAGTGCCTTCCTGGCTCTGCATTTCCATATCCTCCAAATGGATTCCAAAATGTCCCATCATCTTCACATACCATATCCTCTGGAAACATGTCAAAACAGAACAGCAGCTCAGCAGGGTGCTGTCCCACCTTTCCTGCCCACCAGCACCCTCTGCTGGCCTGTGGGGATGGTGCGGGGAAGGACTTAGGACATGGCCCCGCCTACCAGGTGAGTGGAGAGAATGTTAGGTCACCCACAACAGGGGAACAGAACCACCTCAAGAAAGGTCCCTGCCTGCACCCACTGGACATTTCTGCAGGAAAAACATGGTTGCCTGCATCTGAACTCATTCACTTTGTTTTACAGGTAACTAGACAGAATTTTTTGACTAATTTTAAACTAGACTAGATTTTCTTAAAATAAATTATTGTGTAAATCAAACAGGTGCACCATGGTTTTAAGAACTTTATCCAGAGGTTTTGCAATTTCAGAAACTCCATGACCACATCAAGGCTGTTTGTGAGCTCAGTCACCTGACATCCACACTTGGGCCTGCCTGCACCTGTGTTCACTCAGGATGCCCCCCCCACAAAGGAGTGTGCTCAGCGCTAGTAGATTTACATTTTACTGTAAGTTATTTTCCTTTTACATCTAAAGGCAGTGTACAAGAAATTTTATTTCCAATGGGATTCAAATAGAAATTATATATACAATACATACATGGCTTGTGGGCTTCCAGAGGAGGCTGAGCAAGTGCCAGCACACACACCACACAGACTGTTCCCTGGGCTGTGGGAGCAGGGCACATCCCAGGAATTCTGCTTCTAAAGCAAACCAGGACAGCACCGAGATAAAACAAGGTGGCATTACAGGCTGATGATCTGAGTTTTTGTAGGTTACATTTTTATGTGATGCCCAAGATGGCCACTCCCATCCTGCAGAAAAGATGGTAAAAATATGCACCCTATGGTGGTGCCAGACGTGGTGGGGCTGCCAGGAGGACTTCACATCCAGAGCCATGTGTGTGAGTCAGTCACTCTGGGCTTGATGCTCCTGGGCAGTCCTCCCCGGGACTGTGCAAGGAGGCGGGTGGGCTCAGAGATCACAACCCCAGAGCCTTCTGAACCACATACCACCCAAATACGGGGCTCTGCATAGGTAGCTAGGTAACTACAGAGCAAGCCCATGAAGATGTGATTTTTTAAGTGCTCATGACATGAAGCATTGATATTTGACATAAATATATAAATATGTGCATAGTGAATACGTTATGCCGTTTTTGTAGCTACATTTATGTTTATAATAATACACGTAAAGCTATACAGAAGACTGCAAAACAGTATATTCTAACTGCAAAAACGGATTTAAATGTACAGGTATATTTAAGACAAGATTCACATTCAGGTATTGTTACATGAGATTTCAAAGTCAAAACGGAAGTCGTCTATTTTACTGTCCCTGAAACCCACTGAGAGGTGACCCACATAGGCAGCGGGCAGGGAGCTGGGCCAGGCGGTAGGCGGCCAGCAGCGCCTCAGGGCCTTTCCTGCCCCAGTCGACCGCGGGAAGTGACTGCCCACAAGGCCATCTGGCTTGCCCGGCGCCCCCGGAATTCTGCATTCAGTTCCGCTCAAAACCTGGGCAGCTTCCCCGTGCTGGAGCTAAAGATGCAGTCATGAAACTCCCTGTCTCCGGACAGATGAGAGTAAAATGAACAATTAGAGTTTCTGGTGGTGTCAAAATAGTTATAAATTACTTTTCATAAAACACAGATTTACATGAAAAAGTGTCAAGATGTTTTTAAAGACAAAATATTTACTATGAAAACAATGAGAAATAAAATCCTTGGTAAGGAAACTGACCCACCTCAACACCACAGACGGACCGACTTCATGATGCGGATGGCCTCCCATTTCGTAAAAATTGATAAACTGCTCTGGAGAATCGGGAGCTGACCCAGTCACCACCCACAGCTGCAAGTAGCCCCTGCAAGCCTGCTCTGCACCTGCCTAGCACTTTTTTTTTTTTTTTGAGATGGAGTCTCCTACTGTCACCCAGGCTGGAGTGCAGTGGTGCAATCTCAGCTTAGTGCAACCTCTCCCTCCTGAGTTCAACTAATTCTCCTGTCTCAGCCTCCTGCATAGCTGGGATTATAGGCATGTGCCACCATGCCCAGCTAATTTTTTGCATTTTTAGTAGAGATGAGTTTTCAACATGTTGGCCAGGCTGGTCTCAAACTCCTGACCTCAGGTGATCTACCCACTTTGGCCTCCCAAAGTGCTGGCATTACAGGGTGAAACACTGCACCCCGCTTGCCTAGCACTTTTGATACCAAGAAGGGTGTCTCTCCCTCTGCTGCACATCCATTGGATGCCTTCCATTTAACCCAAAGTGACCAGGTACAGAGTTAGCATCAGTGGCTCTTCAGATGACAGACAGTCAGGCAGACATGGGGTCCACGCGTCCAGCAACACAAGACATCCCTGGAGAGCATGTTTGTGGTTGGATTTTTATTTCTCTTATTAGATACCAGAGGTTGATAACCAAAAGACAACTTTGTCCCCTGGGATGGGGGTGGGGCGGGGCATGCATTGGACAATTTCTGGAGACAATTTTGGTGTCACCACTGAGGAAAGGTCCTGTCATGGAGTGGGTAGAGTCCTGGGATGCTGCTGAGACCGCACACTGCCCAGGCCAGGGCCCCAAAACCAAGAGCCACCCAGCCCCAGATGTCCACCGCGGGGAGGCTGAGAAACCTGCCAGAGGCCCTCAAATGCCAAGGAGACCTTTTGACCTTTCTTTCCTTGGCCTGTAAAACAAAATTCTTCATGTATTGTTTCCTGACGTGTCACAGACAAAGGTGAACCATTACTTGTATCTGGAAATTGAAACCCAAAAGTGATATTTTTCTTTCTTCTGTGTGAATAATTTTCCTTTCTTAAAAAGCGACACTGCTTATATTTCGTGTTATTTACATGTCCATCGCTCTTCCTGTCCTCATGAGGAAGGACTCGGGCAGCTGTCACCCAGCCCTGAGAACTCAGCCCACACGTCCGGTTCACTCCAAAGCTGGGAGAACTTGCCCGGCATCCAGACAGGTGGTCTCTGCCTCCAACCCCAGACTCTCACCCCCACCCTCCCACGCTGGCGTTGCTGTCCTCCGTGGTCTTTAGCTGTCCCAGCTTTCATGCCTGGCCACAGCACCTGCCTCGGTGGTTGTGGGAGCTGGGTTAGTGAATATGTACGCCCCACAGCCTTGCCCTGGTAGTGCCCAAACGTTGGTTGTTACATAGGCCACGCAAAAGGCAGGTCTTTTATATTAAATGGTTGACATGGGCATGATAAAACTGAAGCAAATAATGTGTTCAATTTTTAAATTGACCATTTGGTTTAAAAAACAAAATGAAAAAGCTTCTTCTCTTAACATCCCAGTGTCAGGTCCCGAATCTGCAGTCAATGCCGCTGCAGTCAGATATTCCTGAAGTTCCTTCATTTCACAACGACACACATTGTGAACGAATGTGGAGCTGAAAGGGCACACCCTGAGTGCCCAACTGTGCCTGTGTTTAAAACAGCCGCAACAGGCCACTGCTGACAACAGGCCATGTGCTCTGAGCCCCTGGAACCCGCACCTCCAGTCAACTTCTGGACTTTCAGAGCTCACCTGAGCCAACCACTCAGGGCTCACCTGAGCCATCTCATCAGAGCTCACCTGAACCAACTCATCAGCGCTTACCTGAACCAACTCCTCAGCAGTCACCTGAACCAACCAACCAATCAGAGCTCACCTGAACTAGCCACTCAGCACTTACTTGAACCAGCCCATCAGAGCTCACCTGAACCAATACATCAGCGCTCACTTGAACCAACTTATCAGCGCTCATCTGAACCAACCACTCAGAGCTCACCTGAACCAACCAATCAATCAGCGCTCACCTGAACCAACCACTCAGAGCTCACCTGAACCAACCACTCAGAGCTCACCTGAACCAACCACTCAGAGCTCACCTGAACCAACCAATCAATCAGCGCTCACCTGAACCAACCACTCAGAGCTCACCTGAACCAACCAATCAGTGCTCACCTGAACCAACCACTCAGAGCTCACCTGAACCAACCAATCAATCAGTGCTCACCTGAACCAACCACTCAGAGCTCACCTGAACCAAACATTCAGAGCTCACCTGAACCAACCAATCAGTGCTCACCTGAACCAACCAATCAATCAGTGCTCACCTGAACCAACCACTCAGAGCTCGCCTGAACCAACCAATCAGTGCTCACCTGAACCAACCACTCGGCAATCACCTGAATGAACCAACCCCTCAGAGCTCACCTGAACCAGCCTATCAGTGCTCATCTGCCTTGGCTAATCAGGGCTCAGCTGCATCAACCAATCAGAACCAACCAAATTTGAATTCCTCATGTGCATAAATGGACCTGCATGGGACCTGGGCAGGACCCATCACCATAAAACCCAAACCCTTCCTGCCTTCTCTGGAAGACACTTTCTTTCCCTCTAAAGGCTGCAGCTCCCAGGTTTGTAAACCGTTCACTGGAATAAAGTCTCTTTCCTCCAAATTCCTTTTCAGAAAACTTTTGTTCACAAACTAATTTACCATCAGCCTTCACCTAAGGCTTATTAATAATAAGAAAATGTTCTAAATTTCTTTTGAAGTGAAGATAATGTCTACCATACTATAATTTCAAACTTGGAGTTTTAAAACTGTGTAATCATCCCAGCACTTTGGGAGGCCAAGGTGGGCGGACCACTTGAGGTCAGGAGTTCGAGATCAGCCCGGCCAATATGGTGAAACTCCGTCTGTACTAAAAATACAAAATTAGGCGGGCGTGGTGGCATGCCTATAATCGCAGATACTCAGGAGGCTGAGGCAGGAGAATAGCTTGAACCTGGGAGGCAGAGGTTACAGTGAGCCGAGATTGCGCCACTGCACTCCAGCCTGGGGGACAGAGTGAGACTCCGTCTTGAAAATAAATAAATAAAACGTAATCATTTTAAGTAAAATTATTATACTTTACGGTGACTGAGAACAGTTGTATCTGCAGATTGAAATGTCCCACTGCATCTGTACTGAGCACAGACAGACTTTTTGTCATGATTATGCCTCAAGCAATACAGTATAAAAACTATTTACACGGCATTTACATTGCATTAGGTATTATAGGTAACCTGGAGCTAATTTAAAGTGTATGAGGGAATGCACATAGGTCATATGCAAATGCCACACCGTTTTACATCAGAGAGATGATGTTATCTGCCCTCCATTGTTGTGAAAAGATATGTCCTAGGAATCAACTTCCTAATGTGACCTGAATTCTAAATGTCTGAGAGTATACTATAAAGAATTTCAGATTATTTCCAGATTAGGGAAAAATCTTTTACCAGCAGCTTGAGGTAAATAAACTTGATAAGACATCCCTGAATTTTCTGCCGCCAATGAATAAATCACACACCTTGTCACCTCCTTCTCTTATCCCCCAAAACCATCTTTTCCCAAATAACCAGCATTAGATCAGACTTTTACCCAAAGCTCATTAATTGCATTAAATGGCAGAGGCTGATTAGGAAAACTATGTTCACTTCCTGGGCTGCAGAACTGAAGTACCCTAGGCTGGGCAGCGTAAAGAATAGTAAGTTTATTTTCTCTGCTCTAGAGGCTGGAAGTCCAAGGTCAACGTATCTGCAGGGCTGGGTCCTTTTTTTTTTTTTTTTTTTTTTTTTAATCTGAGACAGAGTCTTGCTCTGTTGCCCAGACTGGAGTGCAGTGATACAAGCTCAGTTCACTGCAATCTCTGCCTCCCAGGTTCAAGTGATTCTCCTGCCTCAGCCTCTCAAGTAGCTGGAATTAAAAGTGCATGCCACTGCACCTGGCTAATTTTTATATTTTTGGTAGAGATGGGGTTTCGTCATGTTGGCCAGGCTGGTCTTGAACTCCTGACCTTAGGTGATCTACCCACCTCGGCCTCCCAAAGTGCTGGGTTTACAGGTGTGAGCCATCATGCCTGGCCAACGGCTGTGTCCTCTGAGGCTGTGAGGGAAGGGTCAGTTCCAGGCCTCCCCCAGCTTCTGCTGGTTGCTCCTGATTCTTGGCGCTCCTTTGCTTGTGGCTGTCTTGGCTTCCTCGTCACACGGCCTTTTCCCTGTGTCTGCGTCCAGATTCCTCTTTCTATAAGAACACCTGTCATATTGGGCTGGGCAACCCCGACTCCAGCATGACCTCACCTTGACTACAGATGCTCCTCAACGTATGATGGGGTTATGTCCGTAAACCCAGTGGACGTTGAAAGTATCACAAGTAGGTAATGCACCGAATACACCCACCCTGCCAGACATCACAGCTCAGACCAGCTATCTCAATGCTCTCAGACACTCACATCAGCCTATGGTTGGGAAAATCATCTCCCAGAAAGCCTATCTTAGAATGAGGTATGGGGCGGGCATGGTGGTTCACACCTGTAATCCCAGTACTTTGGGAGGCCGAGGAGGGCGGATCACCCGAGGTCAGGAGTTCGAGGTCAGCCTGGCCAACGTGGTGAAATCCCGTCTCTACTAAAAATACAAAGATTAGCCGGGCATGGTGGCACGTGCCTGTAATCCCAGCTACCTAGGAGGCTGAGGCAGGGGAACCGTTGGAACCCAGGAGGCAGAGGCTGCAGTGAGCTGAGATTGCACCACTGCCCTCCAGCCTGGGCGACAAGAGCGAGACTCTTATCTCTCTCTCTCTCTCTCTCTCTCTCTCTCTCTCTCTCTCTCTCTCACGCACACACACACACACACACACACACACACATAAAGTATGGAATATCTCATGTAATTTATTGAATTCTGTACTCAAAGTGCAAAACGGAATGGTTTTATGGGTATTTGTGGTATAGTTTGTGGTGAATGCACATGGCTTTTGAACCATCATAAAGTCAAAAATTAAACCCAACCACTGTAAGTTGAGGGCCATCTGCGATTACATACATTTACAGTGACCCTAACACATTTTGAGGTACTGGGGGTTAGGGCGTCAAAATGCAAATTTTCAGGAGACACAGTTCAACCAGCTTGCTGGGTTTCTATCTTGTGATGTGATCTCATCACATTTCCAAAGTATTTATCTGTTAGGGAACATGAACACGAACGTGTCCAGGACCAGGAAGCAATGTCAAGCTTACGAATGGCTCCATTAGAACCTCTGGATCGAGCAGTGGCAGGAGCGCCCATAGGGAAAGGCTGGCCTATTTGTAACGTGGGGTGTCTGAAGAGTCTCCGGGAGGCCAGCAGTGCAAGGCAGTGCCCAGTGGCCTCTGACTTTCCACCTGCCTGTGGAAGGGTGGCCCCAGCACACCCGACCTCTTACCCCAAGTCACAGTGACAGCATCTGCCTGCAACTGGGAGGCTGAGAACACACAGAACAGCCAGAGACAGTCGGGGTCCCAACCAGTGGTTCTCAAAGTGGGGTCTCCAGACCAGCAGCAGCCGCAGCAGTGGCAGAATCCCCTGGAAATCTGCACACTCTTGGAGCCCACATCAGACTTCTTGAAGCAGAGACTCTGGATGTGGGGCCCAGGGGTCTGCGTCTGCATAAGCCTGGAGGGTCTTGAGGCACAGTGCAGTTTAAGGCACTATCCCAGCTCACCTTGCCGGCTCCTTCCCTGGCCCTGTGGCATCCCGTGGCAGGCACTGGATAAAGAGGTGCAGACCACGTGCCTGGCTCAGGGCAGGCCCCTTTGGAGACAGGGCTGAGCCTCCCTGCTGTGGGCGGTGCTTCCTGTTGCTACAGTGTACCCCGAGGCTGCTAAGGGCTGGAGGGGCGTGCTGCAGATGGCCGCAGTCATATTCCTGTGGCGGTCAGGGGTTTCCATGCATCGGCTGCCAGCGTCCCTGCCCGGGAGGCGGATGCACAAGTGAATGGCCAGATCGGCCCCTGGTGGGAAACAGGGTTCAGACCTGCATTCCTTTTATCTTAGAAGCCAGAAACCCAGTGAGGAAATAAGTGAATGGGCAAATGGCTGGACAAAGTTTTATGAAATCAGCAAAATGAGAATTTTGCTTTCTATTTATTTGCTAGTGGACAGAGCTCAGGAGGAGGTCAGTACCTGCAGAGGGCGTCAGCACTGGGCACAGACTGCCCAACAGCAACCCAGGCTGTGCCTGCTGAACGGCCTTTCCTCCTGCAGACACCTGTTAGAAACATGTCCTCTGGGCCTGCCACAAGGGCCGCAGGACAGAGCCATCAGGGACACGGCCTTGGGTTCTCCTGCCTGCTCTTTGCCAACCCATGGCCAAGGGCTAGCTGCACGGCTGCTTTCTGCTTCGTCTATGAAATGGGATAGTAAGACTCGGGGACGCCTTGCAGGGTTGCCATGAGGATTAAGAGTTAACATCAACACATTCTGTCTTTGTGCACTACTAGAAATATTTGTGCTGAAATAATAAAAACAGCTGCTTACCTATTAAAAAAAATACCGAGATCCCAGACCCAATCCCCGGTTTTCTGAATCTGCAGAAGGGCCAGGGCTGTCCAGGGCCTCCCCTGTTCTCCATAAGCGCACGGTCCCAGCACTCAGGCTTGGGAGGCGGCGGCACGAGGCCCGATGTGGTTGGTCCTGACCCGTGGGGCCATCAGGCCTCTCACTAGAGTCAGGGCTGGGAGAGCAGACGCAGGGCCTGTGGCAGAACAGACCTCGGTGTTCCTGGGCACAGCTTCCATGGGAGCTCCCGGTGGCAGGAACGATTGGCAGAGGAGCCTCTGGAATTCCAACCATGCAGACCTCCCTGAACACAGAGCCCAAGGAGGCAGTGGCCTGGGCCTGGGCGTCTCTGAAAGTCACATCGGATCAGATGCACAACTGGAGCCAATCCCTGCAGGGCCAGAGCCTGGAGCTCCAGGAGGCTGTGGGTCTCCCAGAAGGCTCCAGGCCCAGCACACCTGCCCTTCCCTCTCTCCCTCCCTTCCTTCTTTCCTCCTTCCTTTTCCCTTCCCTCCCTCCCTCTCTCTCTTTCTTTCTCTCTCTCTCTCTTTCTTTCGGAGTCTTGCTCTGTCACCCAGGCTGGAGTGCTGTGGCACAATCTCAACTCACTGAAATCTCCACCTTCTAGGTTTAAGTGATTCTCCTGTCTCAGCCCCCTGAGTATCTGGGATTACAGGAATGTGTCACTACCCCAGGCTAATTTTTGTATTTTTAGTAGAGACAGGGTTTCACCATGTTAGCCAGGCTGGTCTTGAACTCCTGACCTCAGGTGATCCACCCACATCAGTCTCCCATAGTGCTGGGAATACAGGTGTGAGCCACCAGGCCTGGCGAAAGTTGTTTATTTCTCTTTTGCTAAAACACAAATACCTATGAGGGGACACACAGGCCCACTGATGGTACTGAGATGCTTCTTTTTGTAACTTTGTTTAGAACAGCTTTAGATTTACAGCAAAACTGACATACAACAGGGTTCCCATTCACCCTCGCCCAGCATCCTCCACTATTCATATCTGAAGCTTATGGTGCAATTAATGAGCCAGTATTGGCGCATTCTTAATAACCATGCACAGTTTATCCAGATTTCCACCATCTTTGCCTGATATATTTTTCTTTTTCTTTTTTTTTAATATATATACTTTTTATTGCATTTTCGGTTTGGGGGTACATGTGAAGAACATGCAAACATGCAAGATTGTTACATAGGTACACACATGGCACTGTGATTTGCTGCCTTCCTCCCCATCACCTATATCTGGTATTTCTCCCCATGCTATCCCTCCCCAACTCCCCACCCCCCACTGTCCCTCCCCTTTTTCCCCCCAAATGACCCCCGTGTGAGATGGTCCCCTCCCTGTGTCCATGTGTTCTCATTGTTCAACACCCGCCTATGAGTGAGAATATGCGGTGTTTGATTTTCTGTTCTTGTGTCAGTTTGCTGAGAATGATGGTTTCCAGGTTCATCCATGTCCCTACAAAGGATGCGAACTCATCGTTTTTGATGGCTGCATAATATTCCATGGTGTATATGTGCCACATTTTCCC